>WNWK01018428.1:0-39978 GCA_009830355.1 Cherax destructor
AAAAAAATTTAAAAGAGTAAAACAGAAAGCAGGATAGCAGATAAAAAAGGGGGGGCTTTAGGAAAGGTAGGGGGTGTAGACCAAGTGTTTACAGTAAAACATATAGGTGAACATTTTTGGATAAGGGAAAATTTTTTTTTTGGCATTTATTTTTTTGGGAAAAAGGGGGCGTATGATAGGGTGGATAGGGGGGCAATGTGGCAGATGTTGCAGGTGTAGGGGAATAGGAGGTAGGTTACTGAAAGCAGTGAAAAAGGTTTTTAATGAGGATAGTGAGGCTCAGGTTAGAATGTGTAGGGGGGGGGGGGATTTTTTCCCCCAGTAAAAGTGGGTTTAAAAAAGGATGTGTGATCCCCCGGGGTTGTTAAATATTTTATAGATGGGGTTGTAAAAAGTGAATGCAAGGGTCTTGGCAAGAGGTGTGGGGTTAAAAGATAAAGAATCAAAAAAAGTGGGGTTGTCACATTTTGTTTTTGCTGACACTGTGTTTTGAATTCTGAAGAGAAGTTGCAGAGGTTGGTGGATGAATTTGGTAGGGTGTGAAAAAAGAAAAAAAAATTGAAGGTGAATATAAGAAAGAGTAAGGTGATGAGGATAACAAAAGATTAGGTGACGAAAGATTGGATATCGTTGGGGGGAGAGAGTATGGGGGGAGGTGAATGTATTCAGATATTTGGGAGTGGACATGTCAGCAGATGGGTCTATGAAGGATGAGGTGAATCATAGAATTGAGGGGGGAAAGGGGGGTTGAGTGGAGCATTTGGAGTCTGTGGAGACAAAGAACCTTGTCCATGGAAGAAAAGGGGGGGAATGTATGGGGAGTATAGTTATACCAACACTCTTATATGGGTGTGAAACATGGGTGATGAATTTTGCAATGAGGAGAAGGCTGGGGGGCAGTGGAGATGTCATGTTTCAATGTGTGGTGTGAATATAATGAGAAATTTCCCCAAGTTTGGAAATTAGGGGGGGTGCGGAATTAAAACTATTATCCAGAGAGCTGGGGAGGGGTTGTTGAGGTGGTTCGGACATGTAGAAAAAGGGGGAAAACAGAAAAAAGGGCCGAGGTTGGTTTAGGGGGGGGAAAAGGCATGGAAAGGGGGGGGGCCCCTAGGAAAGGTTGGAGGGGGGGGAAAGGAGGTTTTGTGTGGGGGGTTTGGACTTCCAGAAAATGTGTGAGCGTATTTGAAAAGGAGTGAATGGAGACAAATGGTTTTTAATACTTGATGTGCTGTTGGAGTGTGAGCAAAGTAACATTTATGAAAGGATTCGGGGAAACCAGCAGGCCGGACTTGAGTCCTGGAGATGGGAAGTACAGTGTCTGCACTCTAAAGGGGGGTGAAATGTTGCAGTTTTTTGTAGTGTAAACCCCCCCTCTGGCAAGACAGTGATGGAGTGAATGATGATAAAATTTTTTTTTTTAGGGCCCCCCTCCTTTTGGTGGGCAGGGCCGATGTGTTAATAAAATAAATACAAAATTTTACCCCCCTTTTTTCCCCCCCCTTCCCCCTTTTATATAAACGAACCTTACATGCTCTCTGCCAATCCCTGGGCCCCCTTTTCCCCCTCTTTCATACTTTTTATTAAACATAAATACCAACCACTCCAACACTATATCCCCCCTTTTAACATTTCTGTCATGATCCCGTCAGTTCCACCCTGCTTTACCCCTTTCATTCTACGTAATGCCTCACGCACCCCCCCCACACTAAATCCTGCTTTTCCCACTCCTAAATGATGTTGCCCCCCCCTGGCCAGTAAAAAATTACCCCCTCCTTTTTTCGACTTTTAAAAAATTCTTCAAAAATTTTTCACCCAATACCTCCAGGTCCCCATCTGTCCCCCTACTTTTTTTTTTAAATGACAAATCCATTCGTTCCTGTTTTTCTTACCTTGTTTATCTCACTCCAAAATTTTTCTTGTTTTCAGCAAAATTTCTTTACAGGCATTTTCTCATTCTTTCATCTGCTCTTCTTTTTCACTCTCTCACCACTCTCTTCACCTTTTTTTTCTCTCCATATACTCTGCTCTTCTAGTAACACTTCTGTTTTGTAAAAAAACCCCCCATAAGCTACCTTTTTTTTTTTATCACACCCTTTTTTTTTTTTCATTTCCCCCCCCACCACCCTTTTTCCCCCCTTTACCCACCCTCCTATAGCCACAAACTTCTGCCCCACATTCTAATACTGCATTTTTAAAACTATCCCAACTCTCTTCCAACCCCCCCCCCACTCATACTTGCACTAGGCCACCTTTCTGCCAATAGTTGCTTATATCACACCTTTTAAAAACCCCCCCCCCTTAGTTTATACACTTTTACCCCCTATTACTTGCTGTTTCCATTTTTTTTTTTGTCTTATCTACCTTTTCCAACTATAGCTACAACTAAATAATGATCCGGATTTCCGTTGCCTCTCTATAAACATGTATATCCGGGGAAACCTACCCATCAACATTTTATCCACCAATACATAATCTAAAAAACCATTTTTCCCTTTTGTACTATATCATACCTTGTATATTTATTTATCCTCTTTTTCATAAAATATGTATTACTTATTCCCAAAACCCCTTTCTACACATAGCTCAATTAAGGGTTTCCCCCTTTTTTCATTTCCCCCCCGGCCCCCAAATTTTTTTACCCCCCACGGGCAATGTGTGATGTAAATATTATGCAGAGAACTTGTGGGGGGGTCATTTCATGTAAAAGGGGGACCAGGGGCCCCCCACCCCCACCACCCGGGGGTTTTGATGAAAAAATTGTGTTTGGGTCTGCAATGCCCCAAAAAAATTTTGGGGGAAAATTTTAGATTGGTAAAATGAAATTTTAGCAGAGATAGAACCCTTTTTTTACACCATGCAGCGACTTTTACTGTAACCCTATGTTTTGTTATTTTCCCTTACTTTATCATAAAAAGGGTTTTCACTACATGTTCTAGCATAGGGTATTGGTTTCATAGTCTGGGGGGGAAAACTTACATTCATGATTCTCTGCTGCATCTGAAAAAAAACCACCCCCCTTTTTCCCGGGGTTAAAAAACAAAAAAATCAAAATATTTAGGGATATACATATAAAAAGGGTTTAAAATTTCATAACATGTACCATAGCAGTCACATTAAAATTTTCCCCCAAATCACATGGCATGGTCCACCCCCCCTCTTAACACCCCTTTTTTTCCCCATCACTCCTACCCTCAGTGTTTTGACACACTATAACTCATAGGTTATGTTGCCGGGGTTTTAATTTAACACATATCCCCCTTTCTTCTGGCACACCATTCTGCTCAGAAACATATCAACAAAGCCCAGCCCCCACCACCAGTTCTACCTTGCAATCATCTTGGGAAGAAAAAAAGAGGGATGACTTCCCCCTTTCAAAACACACAAAAAAAAAAGACTGTCTGTCATCTTGCACCTCTACACATGTACCCACAATTCATCTTATTTATTTAAAAGAGACATGCAACTTTATAAACTATTTTTTTTAAAATGTTTTTTTTTAAAAACCTATTACATGTATATTAAAAAATCAGGTTAATTCAGTTTTTTTTAATTTTTAAAAGGGTGGCCTTTCCTAAAAACCTCATTAAGCAAAATTGTGATCAATTCAATATAATTAGGTATTCATGTTTTTAAAACCCTTTTTTAATTTTGTCCAAACGTAGATATACGTTTGTACCGTACTGCCCGAACGTACCCCCAAACTTTTTTTTTTTCATTCCTTCAAATTTAGTGCAATAGGCCTGAGCCCCCCAGATATGAGAAAAGGGGGGGGTCTGCGCCCCCTTGTGCGCATTTTTAAAAAAAATAAATCGGGCCCCCACTTAGTCCCTTGGGGGAGCATTTTTTTTGAGGCCAGCAAACAAATAATGTGGCAAACACCATGGATTCGGGGGATGTCATGTCCCATTCCCCTTATAAGAGGAAAGTAAAAATAGGTTGTTTTGAGTGGCTGTGGGGGGGTGTGAGTTGGACATGACTAGCTTGTGCTACTGGGTTTGATGCTGTCCCCCTTTTCCCTTCGGGGATGTGACCGACTAGGTGGGCCCATTATTCTAAGCGGGGGGGTGACATGGACCTGCCTTGATGGGCCGGGGGGGCCCCTTTCTGCAGTTTTCCTTCTTTTTTATGTTCTTATATATTCGGCAGGCTTTTTTGGCTGTCTATATTTTTTCATATCTCTGTCTATATCTATCTGTCCTATATCTCTGTATCTGTCTATATCTCTGTCTATCTATATATTTTTTAAATTTTTCTCTCTCTCACATGTATACATAAGTACAGTTATTATACATAGTGTAAATTACCTGGGAAAAACCCCCAAAAAATTCCCCAGGCAAAGCCCTTTTTAAATTTTTTTTGTAGATATAAGACATAATACGATGACGGAAGTAATACGCATTGTACTTCTGCATCGCGTATAATACCTGTTTTTAGGCCGCACTCAGACTGAGACAAGCAGACGGAAAACACACACACACACAGGCAGACGGAAAGACACACACACACACAGGCAGACGGAAAGACACACACACACACAGGCAGACGGAAAAAAAACCACACAGGCAGACGGAAAAGACAGATAAGCAGAGCTAGACAGACAGACAGATAGACAGGGGAAAAAAAGGGGGAGAGGGTTCCCTGCCCCCATTCATCAATGTCATTGGGCTGTCAGTGTTACCCTCCCATTCTTCAAGGAGTTTCATATACTCCAGGCACAAAAGGCAGACAGAAAGACAGATAAGGAGCAACAAAACATGGACAGATAGACAGATAGACAGATGGACAGATAGATAAAGGGATAAAGGAAAAAAGGGGGGGTTTCCCCCTGCGCACATTCATTCATCAATGTCATTTTAAAAAAGGTTATCTGACACTTGTCATAACAAATTAGTCAAGGAGTTTCAAAACCCAGGCACACATAGTCGGGCAAACAAAAAAATAAGGGGGGGCTAGACAGATAGATAGACAAACAGAAAAAATTTTTACAGACAGTGAAAAAAAAAAAAAGGGGGTTTCCCTTTAACACATTCATTCATCAATGTCACTGCCTTATCAGTAGTTATCTGACAATTGCCCCCTAAAACCCTTCTTAAAAGGGGTTTATATATACCCAGGATGTCAAAAAAAATTGCTGGGCCCCATAAATCTTTGTATATATTTATATATTTAATATATACAGGTCTTACAATCATAATAACATGTACCATAGCAGTAAAAGAAACCCCCCATCCCAAGTAAAAGGCATGGTCCATTTTAAACTGTAGTGTAAAGAAACCCCCCTGGCAAGCATGGAGTAATGATGATGAAAGTTTTTTTTTTTGGGGGCCCCCCCCCCTTTTAACCCCGGGGGTTAAAAAAAAAATAAAAAAAATATATTTATAGACAATAGTAAATGACCAAGGCAGGTGAAAGTACTATTTTCTTTTAGTACCCAATATTAGTGTTAAAAAAATTTGGGTATGAAAAAAAAAAGAACTAAATTTTTAAAATTTTAATTACCAGAACATAAAAATTGGGTTTTAAAATTTAAAAAAAAAAATAGAAAAAAAAAAAAATCGGCATTACTTCTGCAAGGGGGGAGGACTTGTTTTGCCGCCCCCTGAGCACCCACCAACTTTTTGGGCTTATATTTTCGGTAAGTACTTCCTAAAAATTTTTTTTTTTCCCATCCTGTTTATAAAAAGGGCTTTTTTATTTAGGAAAAAAAAAATTTTTTTTTTTAAAAATTCGGGGGGTGCGCGATAAACGTAGATTACGGGGACAAAATTTTAAGGGGGTTTTAAACCCCTTTTGGGGGGGGAAAAAGGGGCCCTAAAAAAAATTTTTTCCCCGGGTCCACAATTTAAAAAAAAAATTATTTTTCTTATGAAATGATAGAGAATCTTTTTTCCCCCCATAACGCCACAAAAAAATTTTTAAATTTGAAAAAAAAAGAATTATGCTTTCGCAAAGTTAGCGGGTTTTCCCCCACATTTACGATCCCCCGATTTTGCCCAATTTGAGCCCTATTTTCGGCAAATTCCCCCGTTTCAGTCTACTAAAATTATAGCTATTTGCTAGAACTCCATTTCTTCTATCGATTGAGTACAAGAAACCCCTTTTCCAATTTAACTACCCAAAATAGTGGTCAGAAAAAAGGCAATTTTTGGGCCCAAATTTTAAAAATTTAAAAAAGTCCCCAAATTTTAAAATAGGGTCCATAATAAACAAGGCAGACATTCCTGGCGCTAAAATAACATCATCTCTGTTCATTAGTCACGCCCCAGGCCCCCTTACATTCCCCTTTTTTCTTTCCATTTTAAATTTTTTTTTTTCAAAAAAAAGAAGATTTCTTTATGTATACAACTGCATCATTGAAAAAAAAGGTAAAAAAATATGCCCACTTGTGAAAAAATATTAGACTCTCCAGTTGATGTGTTTTGGGGCGCATGGTGTGATTTGTTTACTCTAGAACATCGGCCAAAATCGCACATTTTTGCAAATTTGGGGTCATTTTCCCCAAAGGGACTTGTCATCCTGAAACCAATCAAAAATCTCTTTTTCCCCGTAATATATCATCTATTCTAAAAAAAGAGACTAAGAAAACGAGAATACAAGCATAAATACCATACGAAAATAGACTGCAAAGTCGCTTTTTTTAAAAAAAAACACGGTCAGTTGTTTTTTTCCCCATTATGAAAGGGGGTTTGGGGCGGGAAATTTTTTTTTACGGGGGCACACTGACTGCACAGACCCATTCTATCACATCGGGGGTAACAGCCTGTTTTTTGTTTAAAATTTTAGGCTAAATTTTTGGGGACGTCAATAACCCCAGGGCGTAAACTTTTTTTGTCGCCCAAAAACCCCCCAAAGGGGGTTTTGGGTTTTTTATAGCCCCACAACCCCCCCACAAAATTTTTGGGATTTTGGGGAAACTGAATAATTTCTCATTCTTTCTACCAAAAAAAATGAAATTTTTGTCTTGCAAAACCCCTTTTTTCACTTAATCCAATGGAACTTTTCTTGGATTTACATTTTTGAAATTGACGTACTGGGTTGAGCCCCAAGGGGGGGGAAAAAAAATCAATGCGTAAAAAAAATTTTTAAAATTTACCCTTTTTTTGGCTCGTGAAATAATAAAGATATTCCCATGAAATTTTGTTTACTATTTTCTGACAGCCTTGTTTACAAATATATATTTTTCAAGTTTAAAAATGTTTAGTTCCATTTAAATTTAAATTTTTGTTTTTTTTTTTTTTTTTTTTGGAGAAAATAGGGTTTTTTTCAATGAGCTTTTGCAAGAGTCTTTTTGGGGAAACATTTTCAAACTGCATCCATTAGAAAGAGCTTTTTTTAAACCATCTAAAAAGTTGTTTTTTTTTTTTCATTGCCCCCAAAAAAAAAAAATTAGGGTCAAAGTTCAACAGGTTGGGGGTATCTGATGTCACTATTTTGCTGATAAATGAAGTTCTTCCCAGGGGAAGTGGAACAGAATTTTTGCTCCGTAAAATGCGTGTCGAAAAAGGCGACTAAAATGGGGGAGAAAGGGGGGTGAACCCCCCTTTTCCCCGTATATATTACTAAATGAAAAAAAGGGGAAAAAAAGGGAAAAAAAAGTTCTTTTAACATGTGTCATTATTCATCTTCTAAAGACTATGTTTCATCTTTTTATAAATTAATTATATGGGGCAATTTGATAGAAAAATTTTTTGCAGAAACTATGGGAAACTGCCAGTAACGGTGGCCCCAAAAACATGTATTGTTAGGGGAAAAAAAAATTCATCAAAATGTCACAAACATTTTTTGCACAACATTAGGCGTTCGGAAATCTTATGGTGAAAAAAATTTGTTTGTATCGTGAAGCAATGTAATAAAAAAAAGAAACAGTGCAAAATGATATCCTGCAATCCATTTGGAAAGCAAAAAATTTTTATACCATTATCATAAATTGTTTGACAAAACAAAAAACAAACCAGGTCAGAAAATTTGTTCTAAATGTGAAGCTGATGCTCAAATAGCAGGGCTTCAATTGCCTCATCCTCATCTTCGGATGATTTTTATGTAGTGAGAAAGCAGCACAATAGCTGGATCAAGGGAAACACCAAAAATTTTTTTCCATTTTTTCAAAAAACCATACGGGGAAAAATTTTTTTTGATGCCATCTACATACTTTGTTTCCAAAGCCTCCAGACGGGGACTAAATGCCAGGCTTGGGGGTCCAAAAAACTTCTTTTTAAAAGGGGGCTTGCATTTACAATAACAAATTTTTTTTGGAAACATTGTTGAAGATGGTGGAAGAAAGTACCCTTTTTTTTTGCCTCGTAAAACCCCCCCCTTAGTGTTAGCCTTCCCATCCCCACTATTTATTTTTATGACATTGGTTTTTTTTAACACTCAGGGATTTTCAGTGAACCAATAAAAAGGGGGCACTTTTAAATCCCCCTACGTTTCCACAGAACAAAAAATTATACCCCCCAAAAATGGCCAGTTTATTTTACTGACCTGAAAAAAAGAATTTTTTGGGTGCCGGAGCAACACCTCATTTCTGTGCTTCCTGTTTTTCCCCCCCGTTACATCATCTTTGGGGACAATATCAGTTTTTTTAAAAAAAAATTTGGGGGAAAGTGAGCCACCAATTTAAAGCAATGTAATGAAGAAATCAAGTAGTCAGGACTTTGGGGGAACCAACTGAAAAATTCCCCCTGTAGGCTTGGGTACCTAGATTTAATAGTCCCATTTTGGTTTGGGGAAAACCCAAAAAGATCCCCCCGCAAGGCTTTGGAACCTCAACAAAAAAAACCCCAAAAATGCAGGCGGGGTCCTGAAAAAAACCACCTGTGGCTGAGATTGCATGGCTATAATAATAATAATAATAGTTTATTGGGACATGTTTTCAAAGATGTACAAGGAATTGTGGGGAAAGGGCTGAAACATCCCCAAAGCCTTTATACCCCCGAGCATTATGGGCAAATTTAAAAAATTTAAATTACAACTAAATGGTAAAAATTATAGTAAACAATTTCCCAAAAAAATATTATCCAGAGAGCTGAGGAGGGGGGTTTTTTAGGGGGTTTTTTCATGTAGAAGGGCGAGACAGGGTGACCCGGGGGGTATAAATCTGTAGTGGAGGGGGAAGGCGGGGTAGGGGTCGGGGCCCCCGGGAAAAGGGTTTTGGGGGGGGGGGGAAAGGAGGTTTTGTGTGCGAGGGGCTTGGACTTCCAGCAAGCATGTGGAACGTATTTGATAGGGGGGAATGGAGACAAATGGTTTTTAATACTTGACGGCTGTTGGAGTGTGAGAAAAATAACATTTATGAAGGGGGGGGGGGGAAAACCCGGGGAGGCGGACTTGATCTGGGGAGGGGAAAGGGGACAGTGTCTGCACTCGGGGAAAGGGGGGGTGTTAATGTTGCATTTTTTTAATTTAAAAGTGTAAAAAAACCCCCTGGCAAGACAGTGAGGGGGGTAAATGATGATAAAAGGGGTTTTTTTTTTCAGGCCCCCCCTTGGTGGGAATGGGCCCCATGTGTTAAAAAAAAAAAAATTTCAATATAAGTATAATTGAGTTTTTTTCCCGACTGTTTTCGTATATATATCCTTTAAAAACCCACTGTTTTTGGGGGGATATACATGTTTCCCCAAAATTCTAGCGGCTTCAAATCAAGTGGGGGGAAAGCTTGTGGGGGGATGTGAGAGAATGGATGTGTGTGGTCAGTGTGTGCTGTATAAAAAAAAATTTCAGCACGCAGTGCATTTAAAAAAAAAAACTGACCGTGTTTTTGGATTAAAACGCCGACTTTGAAGGGATTTCCGTATAGTATTTATGGTTGTACAGTCATCCCTTTTTTTTCGTGTATCTCTGTTTTCGTGTTTCAGTTTTGGGGTTTTTTTTGGGGGGGAAAATTTTAAAATTCTGTTTTTTTTTTTCCCCCTCCGTTTTCGTGCTTCCCCCGGGGGAACCTGTCCACCATTGCCGTGCAAAAAGGGGCCCATAGGCCCCCCCCACGCACATTTTGTCACGCAGTCTAGCATTGTTTATTTTTTGAGTAAAATACCCCAGGAGTTTATACAAAAACATTTATTAACAATTCATTGTTTTTTGGGCCTTGATTTTTGTGACTACTAAATAAGCTACCATCCCCCAAAAAAAACTCCCCCTGCCAGTCCTTTGGAAAGAAAAAGAAACGGGGGGGTTTTAAAAAATGTAGCAGGCATGCAGGGGGTGTAGCAGGCATGCAGGGGGTCAGGATGCAGGGAGGGGGGGGATGCAGGGAGGTAGCAGGCATGCAGGGGGGGGGCATGCAGGGGGGGGTAGCAGGCATGCAGGGAGTGTAGCAGGGAGGGGAGGGGCCCCCCATGCAGGGAGTGTAGCAGGCAAGCAGGGGTAACAGGCATGCAGGGTGTAAGGGGGGGATGAGGGAGTGTAGCAGGCATGCAGGGGGGCCCCCCCCGGGGATGCAGGGAGTTTGGGCATGCAGGGGGTGTAGCAGGTGCAGGGGTGAGCAGGCATGCAGGAGGGGGGGCATGGGGAGTGTAGCAGGCATGCAGGGAGTGTAGCAGGCATGCAGGGAGTGAGCGGGGATGCAGGGAGTGTAGCAGGCATGCAGGGAGTGAGAGGGACAGGGGGTGGGCATGCAGGGGGGTAAGGGATGCAGGAAATGTAGCAGGCATGCAGGGAGTGTAGCAGGCATGCAGGGTGCAGGATGCAGGGAGTGAACAGGCATGCAGGGAGTGTAGCAGGCATGAGGGGGAGGGGCCAAAGGGGGGGGCATGCAGGGGTGTAGCAAAGGGATGCAGGGGGTGGGGCAAAGGGATGCAGGGAGTGTAGCAGGCATGCAGGGGGTGTAGCAGGCATGCAAGGGGGTGTAGCAGGATGCGGGGGGTGTAAAAGGTGCGGGGGGTGTGAGATGCAGGGAGTGTAGCAGGATGCAGGGAGGTAGCAGGTGGGGAGTGAGCAGGCAGGGGGGAAAGGGATGCGGGGGGGTAGCAGGATGCAGGGGGGAGCAGGTGCGGGGGGTGTGCAGGCATGCAGGGGGGTGTAGCAGGCATGCAGGGAAGGGAGCAGGTATGCGGGGGGTGTAGCAGGTATGGGGAGTGTAGGGGGTTTGGGGGGGTGAGCAGGTATGGGGAGTGTAGCAGGTAGCAGGGAGTGTAGCAGGTATGCAGGGAGTGTAGCAGGAATGGGGAGTGTAGCAGGAATGCGGGAGTGAAAGGGGGGGGGTGTAAAAGGGGGGGGAGTGTAGCAGGCAGGGAGTTAGCAGAAGAGGAGTGGCAGGGGGGGAGGAGGGGAAGTGACCCCCGGGTAAGGATTTTGGGCCCAAATTCCCCTTTTGGGAAAGGGGGTTTCCCCCCTTTAAAAAAAAAAATTTTCCCCCCCCCCCCCTCTCTTCCATCCAGCAACAATTTCAAAAGGTAAGTGCCACATTCATTTCTTTTATTTTTGCATGTAAATCATCTTTGGTTCCCCCAAAAAAAAAAATTTTTCCCAAAATTCTGGGTTTCTGGAACGGATTAATTGAATTTCCATTATTTCTTATGGGGTAAATGGTTTCGGGGTTTTTGTGCATCCCTCAGGAACGGATTTTAAAAAAAACCAAAAATTAAATGACTGTATTATCTTTTTAGGGTCTCATATGATAGAATGGAAAACATATTACAGAAAGAGATGATTTTGATTAGTTTCATTATGAAAACGACCTTAAAATTTTTGAGCTCAAAGTAACGAAAATGGGGGGTTTTTTTGCCAATGTTCAGGAGTAAACAAATCACATCACGCCCCCCCAAACATGTCAACTGGTGAGTCTAATTTTTGCAAGAAAAATTGATATTATTTAACCATTTTTCAAAAGAAATTGCATAACAGTAAATTTTTTTTTTTTTGTGTGAAAAAAAAATCAAAATAAAAGAAAAAGAGTAATATAAGGGGGGCCCTAAAGACGTGACAAAAAAAAAAGAAAATCTTATTTTAGTGCCGGGAAATTTTTGCATTGTTTATTCTGGACCCTATTTTGAAATTGACTTTTTTTTTTTTTTTTTTTTTTAAAAATTTGGGCCCAAAAAAATTTTTTCCCCCCCTTTTTATTGGGTAGTTGCAATCGTTTTTGGGGTTTTTTTACTCCCCCCATAGAACAAATATAGTTCTAAAGAAATAGCTATGAGGTTGTAACTGGAACGGGGGAAAATTTGGCCCCAAAAATGGGGCTCAAACGGCGAAATTGGGATGCGTATATATCGCGAGATCAAATTTGGGGGGCTAACCGAAAGTTTTCCATCAAATTTCATATTTTTGGTGTCATTACCATCAAAAACCTATTTTTAAAAAAATTTTTTTTTTTTAAAAGCACCAGGTTTTGTTTTTGCGAAAAAGGGTTGAAAAGAAATTTGAACTTAACAAATTTTAAAACTAATATTTTCAAGTTTAACTTACAATTTTTAATACTATATAAAATAATAATTTTTTTAGTAAGCAATTTATTAAATCAGATAAAAAAAAAAATTTTTTTAATTTTTTTCCCAAAATAAAATTTTTTAAAAAGGTTTTTAAAATTTTTTTTCCTTTGGGGAAAAATTAAAAAAAAAAAGTAAACAAATTTGGAATTTGGAAAATTTTGAAAATTATGCCTTTCCGGAATTTTTTTATTTTGGGGGAAAAGGGGGGGGGAAATAATTTTCCAGGGGTTTTCCCCCGGGAAATTTTTACCCTTCCCTTTTTTTTTTGGGGCCAATTTTTAAAAATTTTTCCCTTTTTTCGGAAACCAAAATTTCTTTTGGGAATTTTTCCCCTTTAGTTTATTAAAACTTCTATTCTATCGATTGAGCACAAGAAATCCCCAGTCAACGTTTCACTACAAAAAAAAATGTTTGGGGGTTTTTGGGAATTTACCCAAATTTTAACCCAAAAATTCAAAAATTCCAATTTCAAAATAGGGTGCAGAATAAACAATCGGCATTCCCCAAAAAAAACCTTGTTCATTATTTTCGGTCTTTAAAAAAGAATTCCTTTTTTTTTTTTATTCAAAATGAATTTTTATTAAAAAAAAAAAATGGAAGATTTACTGTTATGCAATAATGTAAAAATTTAAAATAATATCACCACTTTTGGGGAAAAGTATTAGACCCACCACTGGCGGTATTAGACGTGTGGGTATTTGTTTACTTTGAACATCGGCAAAATTTAACATTTTTGCTATTTTGAGCTCAGTTTCAAGCATTTCCAGTTCTAAAACCAATCAAAATCATTTTAAATCTGTATATATTTCCATTCTATCCCAAAAGAGACAAAAAAATGAAATACAACTATAAAAAAATACAAAAAACTGGCAAAATCCTTTTTTAAAAAAAAATTCCGGGGTTTTGTTTTTCTCTCATTATGCAGTGTGCTGCAGGATTTTTTTTATGGGCAAAATTACCACATAGATGTATTCTCTCATATCTAGGCCCAAATTTACCACTAAAAAACTTATCAGTGGGCTGAGCTCATGAGGGGAGAACTGGTTTGGACCCTAAAAGGGGTTTAAAGGGTTTGGGAAGAAGTTTGAGGGGGGGTTTAAAATTTTTGGGGGTTTAGTTTCTATGTATGTAGCAGCTCACCCCAGTGTGGGTATCAGCTCAGCGTCTCAAGGCAAAAAAACGGCAGGCCCCCCAACCCGCCAGGGGCCTCATTCAGCATGTAGGACTGCGGGGGCCCAGATGGACCTTTTGGGTTTTGAGGCAGATACGATGTCAGGACCTTCCCCCCAGAACCAGTCGCTCTTTCAAAGGGGGGGGAGCGTTGGGCACCTGAGTGCACTCTGTCTGAACAGAGTAATCTGCGATGTCTGCAGCCCCCACCCTATTGGGGGGCTGCATCACCAAGCTGAAAAATGCATCGCCCCCCCCACAATGCCCCCCCTGGGGAGAAACACCATGCCTGGAATCCTCAATGCCCTGAGAGGCTCACCAGAATTCATGGGGGGCCCCCGGGGGTTTTAAAAAATTGGCAGCAGGTTTGGGGGGGGCATTACTCAGCAAGATGGGCAGAGAACCCTGCCATACAGCAAATTTTCAGGTCACCCAAAATGCCAGGGGAAATTTTCCCCCCCTCAAACTTAACCCGGCGTCATGTACAGAAGCCTCCTGTACATGAAAAACAAAAGCAAAAAGGGGGAAAGGGGGTCAACAGGTAACATCTGGTAAACACGATCAGCAGATGGCACTACACAAGCCCCCACCGGCCATAAACAACGAGGCACTCCTTTCCCAGCACAGCCCCCCCGCAGGCTCCCCCTTTGACTGCACCTCACCCAGATGCCGACACCCAACTTGGCACACAGCAAAAGGCCACGGTGCGCACAAAAAAAAATCAAACCCTCAGCAGCCCCCGCAGACCGCAACAGTCCAGGAAAACCACTGCTTGAACCCAATGCCAACGCAGGCCATCACCAGGGAGGATCTCGAGCACTCATCAAAAAAAGATATTATTTGCAACACAACCCAACTCCATGGAACAACAAAGCTTTTCCGGCAGATGGTAAACACGCTCCTGAGGGTGTGCTTTGACCGAGGAGGGGGGTGGATCCCATAAATTTTGGGGGGGTTTCCCCAGAGCAGACAGGGCTCAGTCCCCAGATCGGAAACAACAGCAATGGAATAACTTCTTTTAAAAACACACCCTCAAGGTCCTGGGGAAAATTTTGGGGCCTGAGGGGCAAACAGCACCCCTTGCTGGAGGCAGAAATTTTGGGGTTGGGGTTTGGGGCATCGTTTTTCTACAAGAAACCCTGACTGTCTCAACTATGTGCCCAAGACTCCCGGTTTTGCTGGGTTTTTTTTAGCATATGGGCCCCCGGGGGTTCACTGCAGAGGCACAGTTGTATTTGTATCAGATGCCAAACCCGGGGTTTTACCCAAACCCCCCGTGGACTGGGGGGAAAAAGGGGGGGACAGGCCATCCCCACATACCTGGGGCACCCATTACCATCTAATTTTAACATCTACTATAATCCAAGACACACCTTCAACATTACAGAGCTACTTGCACTGGCATGCACTGAGTGTATTATTGTGGGTGGAGACGCACGTCGCCAAGCTGCACCCCATCAAAACCAAAATTTACTGGCAGACACAAGCAATACTCCTACACGATATTCCAGAGGTAAATTTGTTAAACAATGGAGACCCCCACCCCTTTTTGGGGGTTTTGACCTTACCTTCAGGACAAGACAGGTTGCAGCGGGACCCAAAGGGGAAAACCCCCCCTAACCTTGTCAGGACCATTTTTAATGATCACCACCTTCAACATCAACAGGCCTCCCAATGTTGTGGTGCCTCCTAGATGGGACAAAAAAGGCCAGCGGGAAGGTGTTCCAGGATTATCTTCATGACTGGTGGGCCACATACACTTAAAATATGGCTGAACAGGAACTAATCACTGTTCTCACCTGGGGGCAGAGTAATTTTCCAAAAAGTAGCCCAGGACACCCCCAAAAAAGAGACGGGGGGTTTTTTACAATAAGGGGGCAGGAGCAGAACCAAAGCATCAATTTTTTTTGGGATGCTACAGTGGACCCCGAGTATCGGGGGCTCATATTTCGTAAAATGGGGGGCCTGTTTTTTTCATTTCAATTAAAAACCCCCCTTTCGTCCACCTGCTCCGCGCCTGGGGGGGGGATGCAGGACACCTGCCAAAAAAGCGTTTTTTTCCAGAGAAAAAAAACCCCCCGGGGGCGCTTTCAAACAAAAAACAATACTTTTTGGGGTCTTTTTTGGTGGTTTAGTGATTGTCACTGTGAAATAAGTAAAAACCCTGGGTCCAAAAAGCTTCCTTTTTTTTGGCGCCTTTTAAAACTTTCCTGAAGTACAACATGGTTTGTCACGGGGAAAGGGGGTTACGAAGGCTCATTTCAGCTTGCTCAGGGTGGTGTTTTTCAACAAAACTTTACATCGTTCCACTTGGAAAAAATTTTCCCTTTTTAAACACTGAAGAAGGCACCCCTCCTCTCTCTCTCCCCTCCTCCTGTGAAGCAAATCCTCCGCCGTGGTCTGTTTCTGCCCGATGAAGTTTTGCAGCTTCATCTGGAGTGGTGTTCTTCACTCTTTTTTCCCCTGGGGTGCCATAGGAAGCTTTTTTTTGGCCCCCTGACTTATTTCACAGTGACAATCACTAAACCACCAAAAAAGACACCAAATGTATTGTGAATGTTTGAAAAGCGCGTTTGGGGAATGTTCTCTCAAGGGGAAACAACACTTCACTGGCACCCCCGGGGTCGCAGGGCAGGCGCGGGCAGGCGGACAGGTCAAAACGTTACACGAGTCCATTTACATACATGATATTAAAAAAACTTACGTTCCCCTTTTTTTCGTTTTAGCCTTATGTTCCCGGGGGGGCCACTGTACAGTTTTTTGTGAAAAAGGGGGGGGCTTTCCCCACCCGGGGCCCCCCCCGGC
The DNA here is from genome assembly GCA_009830355.1 of Cherax destructor. Classification (NCBI taxonomy): domain Eukaryota; kingdom Metazoa; phylum Arthropoda; class Malacostraca; order Decapoda; family Parastacidae; genus Cherax; species Cherax destructor. The sequence continues at coordinate 16,407 of WNWK01018428.1, forward strand.
TTTGGTCAGTGGCCCTTACCCCAACAACAAAACCCCCCAGTCCTTACACTCGTAATGACATGTTTTATTCGTTTTAAAAGTTTATACTGTTTCTATGTTATTAATAATGTTTATTATGTTATATTAGATGAATTGGCAATAAATAAGCTGTGGGGGTTTATTTTTAAAAAATTTTTAAGGACTATCTTGTCCTGCCCCCCAAAAAAACTCCTGCCTCTCTATACGCCAAAAAAAGGGCTTCAATAAAGGTAAAAATGATTTAACTGTTCATTTACCAATTAAAATTAGTGCTTTTATTTTTTATTTATCATTGTTTTCTTTTTTAAAACTATAGATTTATTCTTTTAAAAAAAATGAATTTTTTTATGAATATTTTTTGGGGGGGAAAGGATTAATTGTATTCATGAAAATTTAAGGATTTGTTGCCATGGGGGTTTGGGGCCCGGGGAAAAATTTTGGGGGGATTATTATCTAAAAACGAAAAATTATATTACCGGTTCGCGGGAGGGGAAATTTTTTTTTCACACGGTAAACCCCCGGGGGGGTTAAAAAACCCCCGGTCAGTGGGGGGCCTACTGAGGGTGGCTATGAGCCACATCAAGTGTTTAATGCTGGAGACCAGTGTTTTCTGGAAGAAAAAGCCAACACGAACTTATATCAGTCAGCAAGAGAAAAGTGCACCCCCCTTCAAGAACAAAGGATCGCTTCACCTGTTTCACCTTGCTCCTTTGCGGTAATGCATCAGGTGATTTCAAGTGTAAGCCCCCAAAAACCCCCTTGGGAAAAGGGGGAAATTTTTTTTTTCCTTTTTCCCCCCAAAATGTGCTTTTTTCAGATACACGGGGCCAGTAGCTGGTCGCACCCCCGCAATCACAATTAGGGGAGTTTTAAAATTTATTTCATACATAAGAATTTTGGGAACCTTTTTAAAAAACCCCAAAAAAAAAGACAAAAAAGGAAAAAAAATTACTCTGACATTTTTGGGTTATCCTAGGTTCCTACACATATGCTGATTATATTTCTTTGAACTGTATCTGTGTATACCTGAATAAACTTACTTACAGTTTGGGAAAAAAAAATTTCCCTTTCCCCCGGGGCCCCCCCCTTTTTGGGGGGGTTTAGGCCACCACCCCCCCCCCAGCCCCCGACCCCAAATCCCACCTTTTGTATTTCATACCCCAAAAAAAAAAATCCTCTGCTACAAGCCAGCTGTGTTTGTGAAGAATGCAGAGAGTGAATTGTTTTTTGATCTTTAAATTACTATATCTTGTATCTGGCAAGCAATCATGACACCCAGTAGGCATACCAGTGTTGTTCAAAGTGGCAAAGAAAAGGTGTAAGCATTTAAGTCTTAGAATTAAGGGGAAAAAAAAAAAAAAGACAAAAACCCGGGCAATTGAATTGTTACTTTGTACACATAAAAAAAGGTAAACATAAGTTTGTGTGATTGACTGACTTACTGACTGACTTGACTGACTTACTGAATGACTTGACTGACTTACTGAATGACTTGACTGACTTACTAAAAAAAATTTGACTGACTTACTGAATGACTTGACTGACTTACTGAATGACTTGACTGACCTATTTGAGGACTTGACTGACTTACTGAATGACTTGACTGACTTACTGAATGACTTGACGACTTACTGAATGACTTGATAAGGGAATGATTTTTTTTAATTTACTGAATGAATTTTTTTGACTGACTTACTGAATGAATGATTTTACTGACTTACTGAATGAATAAACTCTGGGGGACTTACTAAAAAAAAAGATTTTACTGACTTACTGAATGAATGACGACTGACTTACTGAATGATTTGACTAACACTGAATGATTTAAATTTTTTGGACACTAAAACCATCTTTTTTTAGTTCCAAAACCCCTCCTTTCCACCCCCACCCCAAACCACAGCAAAACCTCCCCCTTTTTCACAATCATCCACAAAACACCAGCACCCACTTTCCCAAAATTTTTTTATTTTTTTGTTACTTTGTATTCTTAAGCAGAAAAAAAAACATAATACATCACTGAAAAAATTTTGGTAGAATTACCGACAATATGTTAATTAAGTAAAAGGACACAAAAAAAAATTAATGTGTTTTTTTATTGTGGCATAACCGCCCCCCAGAAGCTTTGCCGCGTTACAAACAATACATGGACACATAGGGTATATATTTTGCCCGATGAGGTGTAATATAGTGGTGGTGGTAGTAGTAAAAAATAAGTTGTAGTAGTAGTAGTAATAAAAAAGGTAGAATAATAAAACCCCTGGGGAAAAATTCTTTTTAGTTATTTGAGGGATTTTGGGGAAAAAACCCCCGGGTTTTTTTGGGGTTTTGGGGCCCTTTTTTTAAAACTTAGAAATGGTAAAGCTGCCTTGTTATGTTTATCTGTGTTAGAAACAGCGTAAAAACGATTCAAATAATTTCCACAGACGCAAGTGCCTTGAATCAGCACTTATGGGTGTTTTTTAAAAAAGTTAAACAAAACAAAGGCAGCTTTCCATCCCCGGGGAAATCTTAGAAAAGGGAAACCTCCTAAAAAAAAGAAAAAACCCCGCCATCACATAGTCTCTCCTGCAAAAATACAAAAAGAACCGAAGGGGGTTTAAAACGGGCCTTTTTTTAAAAAAACCCCCGAAAAATTTTTCAAACCCCCCCCTTTTTTTTTAAAAGTTTCAGTTCGATATTTTTGTTCGAGAATGCTGTTCAAGTGCCATTACCAAACCAATTTACCCCAAGGAATAATGTAAAATAAACTAGTCCTTTTACCCCCCCAAAAAAAATCCCCAAAAAAAACTTTTAAAAAAAAATATTTTCATAAAAGGGCGTTTTGGGGGGCCATCAACTCGAGGTACCCCCGGGAATTGCTTTCCCCTTTTTTCCCCAGTTTAAGTTGATTATTCTACCTTATTGTTTTAAAAAAATACTACTACAACTTATGTCTTTTACTACTACCCCCAAAACCCCTAGTATTACACCTCACTCTGGATATATATACCCTTGTGTCCATGTATTGTTTGTAACGGCAAAAAAGCTCCTGGAGAGCAAACGATGCCACAAAAAAATGTAAAATTTGTTGCTTTTTTTTCGTTTTACTTATACATTCGATAATGAACTGCAATTACATATTCACTTTTTTTTTAAAATCTTTTGGGCTAAAAAAATTGTTTGGCTTTTTTGGGGGGGCCCAGGGCTAACCCTATTTTTTTTTCCCCCAAATTCTTTTAATTATCTAACCCCAACGTTTTCCCGGAGCGTAACTCCTTGCTAAAAACGATTTTTCTGTACATTATTTCTTATGAGAAATAAGGGGGTTTTTAAAAAAAATTCAATTTTTGGCCTAGCTCCTGGAACGGATTAGGGCTGATTTTTTTTGGGGGCCACTGCATATCTCTGAAATACATATGCAGTGGACCCCGGGTTCGAAGGCCGGAGTTCGTATTTTTTTAAAAAAAAAATTGATGGGGGTTTTGTGGACCCCCCCTTTCAGTTCGTGATTCGTCCCGGATGCGTATGCGTCTCAAAACGGGCCCGACCCCATTAAAAAGTTAGTGTGCCTTTTTACCAGCCCCCCATTCCCAGGCATTCATCCCCAAAAATTTTGTCATTTTTCCATGTTCTTAGTGCTCCCAACTGCTAAAAAGCCACCATGGGCCCCAAGAAAGCCCCTATTGCCACCCCTTTTGGGGGGTGAGGGGAAAAAATTTTCTTTTAAGGATTCATTGATTCTACAATATGTTATGATACTAAAGCAGCAGGAGTTGATAAAGGCTATAGTGCCAGCCAGCAAAAAAATTAGCTTTAAACCCGTGTAGAAAAAAATTAAGCCCTTTTAAATTTGGGGTAGAAAAATGACGCCCCCGAAACTTAACTCCTAAGATGTTGTTGGAGTTATATAGGGTGACTGACAACACTCCCTTTTCTGGCGGCCATCTTTATTTAAGGCTTATTTTTTAAAAATGGCCCCCCTTACACCCAACAACAATCAACACAACACCGGCCCCCCATATTCATAATGACATTTTATTCATTCAAAAAATATATGTCATGTTTCTATGTTATTAATATTGTTTATTATGTCATATTAGATGAATTGTGATAGATAAATAAGCCATAGAGTTTATATTAGGGATTTGAAGAACTATTTTGTCCTGTCCACAAACACACACCATGTCGCCCCGGGGGAATTTCCCCAAAAAACTGTTTTTTCCCCCCTTCCCTCCCCCCTTCCATCTTCCACACATCAACAACTCTTCAATAAAGGTAAGTGTCAAGTTTAATTACTGTTTTATGTACTTTATATCTCATTCTTTTTGTGTAATTTAATGTGGAAACAATATTTATTTAAATACTTTTGGGGTCTGAAACGGATTAATTGAATTTCCATTATTTTATAGGGGGAAAAAAAGATTCAGTTCTTATATTCGGTGTTCAGAGCACCCTCGGGAAACGGTTAATCAGAACTCGGGGCCACGGGACAGCCTCTCCTCACTTAGCAACATACTCGTTTCCCGATGCCCGGACTTACGACAGGCTTTTGACAAGATTCATACCTAAATAATGTATTTTAAAAAGGATTTTCTTTTCTGTTTTTTCAATATACAGTACACTACTGAAAAATTTAAAAATATATCAGAAATGTAATAAATGGTGCAAAGGTGACTTTAAAAACAATATCAAAGATGGTTGACACAAACTCACTACTGTTATAGTACGCCCCCTCACTTAAACAATTTTTTAAAACGGGTCGGGGAAAGGGGGAACCCCTCGTTAAGTGAGGAGGGCTGCCCGTGTATGTGTCCAGATGTACATGTATATGCCCCAATTTCATATTACAGACGGTGTTGTGGTTATGAGCCACCAGATAACTTAAACAGGTTACAGCATACAAACGTTGTAGAACCCTTTCCCTTGGGGGCCAGAGACGGTATACAAGAAAGACCCGTCCCGGACCCTGGTCTTGGGGCCCTTATACATACTTAAACTTTGACTTTTTTCCCCTTTATATTTATGCTCTTCATTTTGAGGCTAATCAAAGTCAATTTAAAAAAAAAATCCTTATTAGTTCCTTGGGGTTCAACATAAGAAGTTTGTAAGACAGCAGCAAATTTTATTCATTTTGTTAAAAAATAAAGAAATTATATTGACTCAAAATTGCCAAAATTTTTGGGGGTTTCAGTACATGGTTATGGCAGTGTCAAACAAAAAAGGGTTTATCTAAAATTTTGTTGACGAATCTAAAAACCAAAAAATTTGTTTAGACATGTAAATTAACACACCCTTTCATCAAAAAAGTGATGGTGAGGTGGGGGCCCCTTTTTTAAAAAACCCACTTGACATGGAAGGCCAGTGTGGAAATTAGGGGGAAAGGGGTGGGTTATAAAAAAATTATTCAGTGGACTTAAGAGGGATTATTGAGGTGTTTGGCTTTAAAAGGGGGGGGAGCACTGGTTACTTGGAGGGTGTATAAATCTGTAGTGGGGGGGTAGAGATCATCCAGGAAAGGTGGGGGGAGGGGGGAAAAAAGTTTTTATATAAGGGGCCTGGACATGCAACAGACATGTGCGATGTGTTTAGGGGAATGGAGACGGAAAAAGGGTTTTTTGGGGCCTGACAAGCTGTTGGAGGGGAGCAGTGTAATATTTTGTGAAGGGGGTTTAGGGAAACTGGGGAAGGTTTTGTCCTGGGGGGGGAAGTACAGTGCCTGCACCTTAAAAAAAGGGGGGGGGTTTGGGATATTGGCTGCTTTGAGTGACATCCATCTGTCATATCTGGGGGCCTCTGTAAAAAATGGGGATTGTGTGAATGATGGTGAAAGTGTTTCTTTTTTGGCACCCTGCCTTGATGGGAGGCGGTACTGTTGAAAAAAACAAGATTAAGAAAATAGAAGAAAATCCCCATGGGTGTGTTTACAAAATATATGTACATGCATGTGTAATGTAACCTATGGGTAGAAGGCAAGATGTACCTGCTATCTTGCAGAGAATTTGTAACTTGGGAGATTATGAGGAGGTGCAGATACTAAAAGTATTATCCAGGGGCTGAGAAGTTGTTGAGGGGGTTTTGGGTTTTATTTAGAGAGGATGGAGCCAAATAGGATGACATGGGGGGTTATAAATTTGTAGTGGGGGGGAAGGGGGCTAAGGGTTGGCCTGGGAAAAAGGTTTAGGCGGGGTAAAGTTTTTTGTGGGGGGCTTGGCATCCAGAAAATGTTTGAGGCTTGATAGGGGTGGAGGCAAATGGTTTTTTTGATTTGACGAGCTGTTGTAGTTAACAAGGAACATTTTTGAAGAAATTCAGGGAAACTGGTGAGCTAGACTTGGGGGCTTGGGTGGAAAGACAGTGCTTGCACCCAATTCAAGAGGATGGGAATATCTGCATTTTGGGAGGGGCATCTTTTTAGTATTGCATGCCTCTGGTAAGACATTCATTGGGAGATGGCCAGTGTTAAAAGAAGAGTACTGTTTATGAAATTGTTTGGGGCTGCTATACAAATAGGAAATCGGGGCATGTGCTTCATCAGTCATTTCGCATTCAGAAGTTTTTTAGTTTTATTAGTTCTATAAACAAATTTTAAAGATTTAATATGTATTTTTTATAGAGTACGTGAACTTAAAGATGCACTACAAAGTCGAAATGTCAAAATTGACATTACATGGCGGGGCCCCCTAATGGATTTGCCTTTTGCGCTTTCTGGTCCTATTGAGGAGGATGATGTTTTACCCAAAAACGGGAAGGACTTCTCACAAGATCAGCCAGTAAAGTAAAAGGGGGGTAAGGATAAGATTGTGAGCAAGGAAAATTATGAAAATGACAGAGATGGGGTAAGAATATCTTTTTTTTTTTTTTTTTTTTTTATGAGTTATTTTTTCACTGCATATAACTGCATATTTTTAATATATAGATGAGGTCCACCCCTAGTAAAAATTTGGGGGGGGGCCCATAAATTGTAATTGAAAAATTTTATGAAGATTTGATACAGAAAGTTCCCGACTTACAATATTCACCTTGGAACCAGTTAATTACTTAAGAACACTGATTTGAAAGGGGTTTTAAAATATTTAGACAGTTTTAAACCCCCTTAATTTTCCAAAGTAGATCTGTGTTCTCCCCCAAAACGCCGAATATTTTGAAAAAAAAAAAATTTTTTTTAAAAAAGAGGAATTTTTTTAATAAAGTAATGAAAAAAAAAAAATTTTTGTCACTTATGGGATAAAAAAACCGTAAAGCGGCGCTTTTCGCCGCCGACACCAACATGAAGGTGCCACTTGCAGAAGTGTTGCCGATATCCCTTTTTTTTTTTTTTTTTTTTTTTTTTTTTTTTTATTTATATAATTTCTATGTTCTGATAATTACAATTTGTAGTAGTTTTTATTTCATACCAATTTTGTTCTGACACTAATATTGGGTACTGAAATAGTACTCAAATAGTCAAAAAACACATTGACGGGGGGGAAAAATTTTCAACTGCCTTTGTCACTTACTATTGTTTGAAATATATACATAGTATTTATAGGCCCCGCAATTTTTGGACACACAGGAGGGGGGCCCCATGCTGACAGTGCAGCAGTGGAGTGACTTTTTATTTTAAAACACTGCCTTGGCTTTATTTTTTTTCACTGTTAAATAAACATGTCTGTCTGTTTAGCTCTGTTTATCTCTGTCCTGCTTATGTTTCCTGTCTCTCTGTCTGCTTGTCTCTTTTCTGTCTCAGAACCACCATGAACCAACAGATATTACACATAATGCAGAACCCCCAGAGACAGAGATAGAGATAAAAAAAGACAGCCAAAGTCAACAGCCACCCACCCAGCCCCCAACATGTATTACACGCCCCGAATTGTTTTTTTTACTTGGCATAGGTTATAGGACATTCTCCCCGGATGACACACCAGTGGTACCAAAATTGAAAGGTTGTTGCACATGGGGTTTTTATTGGGTTTTGATTTTCCCAACCCTTTGACCACACCATCGAGCCCCCTAAACTCAGGGTCAACATCACTTTCCTTTAAAAAGGGGGGGTGTTAATGGGGAAAGACATCAATGAATCCCTGGTGTTTGCCACGCTGTTTGTTTCGACTGGGCTCCCACAAGGGACAAGTGGTCCCAGATTTTTTAAATTGCACACCGAGTGTTAAGGAAAACCCTTCTATGCCGGGGCCCGGCATCTCAGGCCAATCGTGCCAAATTTGGGGCAGGAAAAAAAAAATGTTGATCACGTTTGGGCGCTAAAAGGGGAAAAACGTAAATTTACGTGGGAAAGGGGTTAAAATACAGTGGACCCCCCCGTAACGAACAAACTTCATTCAAACCTGCTCAAGTGCCATTACCCCCAATTTACCCTTAAGAAATAATGTCAAAAGGTTGGGGTATTTCAGACCCCAAAATACACTTACAAAAGCACAAATATTATACTTTAATTGTACATTTCCGGGGTGTTCGAAGGGGGTCCACTGTAATTGGTTTTTTAAATGCCTCATTTGCAGGCGTTGTGTGTGTGTAACCGGGGGGTAAGGAATTTTAAAAATCACAAATTGCAGCTCTTGATACTATAAAAAAAATTATGTTAATAAATATGCAGATCATTGATAATAAAGTGGAACATACACAGCTTATGCATGAAATTAATGTTCTTAAATTTAGCAATTAAAAATATAATTATTAATTTTTTGGAAGTTTCGTACCCTGGTTCAGTAATCAGCCTGAGTCCAAGCATTTGTTTGTGCCAGACTAATTACACACAGCAGCTGCTTTAACTATCATTTAAAACAAGCATGTTTGGGTTGAAAAGTGATGAATATAAATATCCATTAAATCTTCCTCAGTATTACTGTGAGGATGATGAAGTTGAGGACCGTGTTATTACTCGCAAGTCACAGATACCCAGAAAACCACGTCTTCCCATTACATATGCTGTGTTTCTTGGAAAGGTTCCTCCAGCTTGCAGGCAAGTGATCTGAGATGGGCTTCTTGTTATTTATACTGTAGTTGTAAATATAGGCTAATCATTTACAAAGCTTGAAGCTGAGAAATACAACTTTAAAATTGGAGTTCTCCCATTGAAGGCTAAATGTGTTCCTTTTTGTTGTCATCTATGTAAATAAAAAACTGTAGAGATTTTTGCTAAGGCTTGCTAAATTTCTTTAGAATAAAGTTTGTGACCTGATATATCAAAAGTCATCAACAGGATGTTCTACTTTAAATTGACTTTATTTCTATACATTGATTCAGATTAACCACTATACATATAAGTTCTAATCCTAAATCACCAGTTTTGATCTTCGACCACTTTTTACTGTTTTGCTTCCTCTGATTCCTGTTTCCTAAATTAAGAAGGGCTATCACCATTCTCACACTGAAGCCATTGAGGATTAGTTCTTCACTAGGCATGCTGCCTGGGGAAGGCAGCATGCCATTTGATGAGGCTTGTCTTGCTCTGGTAACATAAACTGTTAAGGTCAGCATTCCTCTGGTATAGAGGAAAGTGATTGATGTAGAAGGTAATGAACACAAACTTTATAGACAAGACAGGTCTTTGTATGTAAAGGAAGAAAGTTAAAAGTGAACATAGATAAGAGTAAGGTGATGAGGGTATCAAACGAGTTAGGTAACAAAAAATTGATGTCACATTGGAGGGAGTATGGATGAAGTTATTTTTTTAACACGTCAGCCATTTCCACCAAGGCAGGGTGACCTAAAAAGAATGAAAAATCTTTCATCATCATTCAACACTTTCACCATCACTCATACATAACATGGTCAACAATTTATGAAAAGTTGTATGATTCTTAAATGAGATTACAAGTTGTTAATTTTTATGTATTTTCATGTCCTGAATCCAAATATCATCTTGAAAAATACTTAACCCTTTGAGGGTCAGTCCCCGTACTAGTACGTCATTGCAGCCAGGGTCGGTCACGTACTTGTACGCCTAAATTCTAGTGCCTTCAAATCTTGTGGAAGAAAGCTGGCAGGCCTACATATGAAAGAATGGGTCTGCGTGGTCAGTGTGCGCAGTATAAAAAAAATCCTGAAGCACGCAGTGCATAATGAGAAAAAAAAAACTGACCGTATTTGTGGTTGTATTCTGGTTTTCTTGGTCTCATTCGATAGAATGGAAGATATACTACAGAAATGGTGATGATTTTGATTGGTTTTACGATGACAAGTACCGAAAATGTTCGATTTTTGTCGATGTTCAAGAGTAAACAAATCACGCCATGCGTCCAATACACATCAACTGGCATGTCTAATATTCATGCACAAGTGCACTGATATTATTTATACCGTTTCTACAATGATGCAGTTGTATACATAACAGTAAATCTTCTATTTTTTTGTGAGAATAAAAATTCAAAATCGAAAGCAAAAGTAATGTAAAAGGGGCCTGGAGGCGTGACTAATGAACAGATAAGATGTTATTTTAGTGCCAGGAATGTCTGCATTGTTTATTCTGGACCCTATTTTGAAATTGGCATCGTTTCAAATTTGTGTGAAATTGGCCAATTTGCCATTTTCTGACCACTATTTTGGGTAGTTGCAATTGGTAAATAGGCGGTTTCTTATACTCAATCGATAGAAGAAATGGAGTTCTAGCGAAATAGCTATAATTTTAGTAGACTGATACATTGGAATTTGCCGAAAATAGGGATCGAAGTGGGCGAAATCGCCGACGCGTAAATGTCATCGATACCGCTAACTTCGCGAGAGCATAACTCCGTTAGTTTTCCAGCAAATTTCATAATTTTGGTGGCGTTAAGATCGGAAAAAGATTCTCTATCATTTCATGAGAAAAATAACTTTTCTGAAAATTTTTCGAACCTGAGAACAAGTTCGGGAGAGGGCCTCTCGACCCTCAAAGGGTTAATGACTGTAGGTTTAAAGATATGAAACATGTAATATTTTATTATTTTATTATAACATACAATATGTGTAAAGGTAGAAAGTTGAAAGTGAACTTAGATAAGAGTAAGGTGATGAGGGTATCAGATAAGAGTAAGGTGATGAGGGTATCAAACGATTTAAATAAAGAAAACTTGGATATCGCATTGGAGAGAGGATTATGGAAGAAGTGAATGTTTTCAGATATTTGGGAGTTGACTTGTCAGCGGATGGGTTTATGAAGGATGAGGTTAACCATAGAATTGATGAAGGAAAAAGGTGAGTGGTGCGTGAGGTATCTGTGGAGACAAAAACGTTATCCATGGAGACAAAGAAGGGAATGTACGAAAGTATAGTGGTACCAACACTCTTATATGGGTGCGAAGCATGAGTTGCAAATGCTGCAGCGAGGAGGCAGCTGGAGGCAGTGGAGATGTCCTGTCTAAGGGCAATGTGTGGTGTAAATATTATGCAGAAAATTAGGAGTGTGGAAATTAGGAGGAGGTGTGGAGTTACTAAAAGTATTTGTCAGAGGGCTGAAGAGGGGTTGTTGAGGTGGTTTAGTCATTTAGAAGAATGGATCAAAGTAGAATGGCTTGAGAGCGATAAATCTGTAGGGAAGGAAGGCGGGGTAGGGGTCATCCTCGAAAAGGTTGGAGGGAGGGGGTAAAGGAGGTTTTGTGGGCGAGGGCTTGGACTTCCAGCAAGCATGTGTGAGCGTGTTTGATAGGAGTGAATGGAGACGAATGGTTTTTGAGACCTGACGAGCTGTTGGAGGTGAGCAGGGTAACATTTTGTGAAGGGATTCAGGGAAACCAATTAATTGATTTAGTTGGACTTGAGTCCGGGAAATGGGAAGTACAATGCGTGCACTTTAAATGAGGGGTCTGGGATAGTGACAGTTGGGGGGGACTTATTCTCAGCTGTCGTATATGGGCGCCTGCAAAGACGGGGATTATTTATGACTGAGGTGAAAGTGTTGAATGATGATGAAAGTATTTTCTTTTTGGGGATTTTCTTTTTTTTGGTCACCCTGCTCGGTGGGAGACGGCCGACTTGTTGAAAAAAAAAATGTTTTAAACTTTAATCCATACCTCTCTGCCTTTTGCTTGATGCTTATAGTGGGCTGAAGAATCATCTCTTGCCAATTTCCAGCAATAGTCTGAAGCATTCTTGTGCCCCATTTTTCCTGGTACCATTTTTCCATGGTTGAAATATTTGGTGAAACCTTTCACCATGTTCGTCACTAAATGCCCTCACAGTTCACTGGAAAAAAAGTTTAAATGTGAGTCCAGTTTTAAGTGACATATTACATCCCATATTCTTGTAAGCCTTGATGAGGTTTTCCACCAATTCTTCATAGTTGCCTTCCCTTCTGTTTCCGAGAAATCCCTACGCCATTAACTTGAATGCTTCCCAAGCAGCTTCTCCTCCCCATGAAGGTCTGATTCAAAGTCACCATCTTTAACCCTTTCAGAGACGGTCCCATATATGTATGGTGTGATAGCCAGTGTCGGTCCCGTATTTATACGCCAAAATTCTAGCGCCTAAATATGGTGGAAGAAATCTGTAGACCTACATATGAAAGAATGGGTCTGCATGGTCAGTGTGTGCAGTATAAAAAACTGCAGCACGCAGTGCATAATGCATAATAAGAAAAAACTCCGACCGTGTTTTTGGTTTAAAATAGCGACTTTGCAGTTTATTTTCATATGGTATTTATGGTTGTATTCTCGTTTGATAGAATGGAAGATATATTACAGAATTGGAGATGATTTTGCTTGGTTTCACAATGAAAAGTACCTTGAAATTGAGCTTAAAGTAGTGGAAATGTTTGATTTTTGCCGATGTTCATGAGTAAACAAATCATGCCACGCATCCAATGCAGCCAACTGGTGAGTCTAATATTCTTTCACAAGTGTGCTGATATTTATAGACGTGACTAATGAACAGAGAAAATGTTTTTAGTGCCAAGAATGTCTGTCTTGTTTATTCTGGATCCTATTTTGAAATTGGCATCTTTTGATATTTGGTTGAAATTGACCAAATTGCCAATTTCTGACTACTTTATTGGGTAGTTGAAATCGGTAATGGGCGGTTTATTGTACTCAATCGAGCCCCAGTTTTATGTGTAGTGGTGGTAGCAAAATTTTGGTTCAATGAGAAGTTGATGTTGAACATTTTTCATCCCAGACTCCAATGATTGACGAGGTGGCCAGTCTCTCCTGATGTAGTGGGAAATTTTTATATGCCTCACATGCATATCAGTAGCTTGTTTAGTGAATATTAGTTTAAAAAGTTTTTGGCTAAGAAAATCACCTACCTTTCACCTCAAAATATAAACTTGCACAGCACAACCACCTACTATGACTGCTGGAACAATAATGAAGGGCAGTGAGAATGTGAGTGTGGTAAGAAACACACTGCCACAAGCCTGTTGGAACCTGCTGTGACACGTAGGTCTATATTGAAAAGTAGAGCTAACAAACAATTTTAACCATGATATTCATTATCAGTGACCTAAAATTAGTTGGAAATTGCTACTCTGGTCTTGGAAGCATTTTGGTTGTTGACCAGTGAATCACAGTCTTTGCAGAGGCGCTCAGATTTTGACAGTTTAGATGTCCTTCAAACAGCCAATATTCCAGACCCCTCTTTAAAGTGCAGGCATTGTACTTCTCATTTCCAGGACTCAAGTCCATCCCTGAATCCTTCACAAAATATTACCCTGCTCACACTCCAAGAGCTCCTCAGGTCCCAAAACCCATTCGTCTACATTCACTCCTATCTAACACGCTCATGCACGCTTGCCAGAAGTCCAAGCCCCTCGCCCACAAAACCTCCTTTACCCCCCTCCCTCCAACCTTTTCAAGGATGACCTTTACCCCGCCTTCCTTTCCCTACAGATTTATATGCTCTCCAAGTCATTCTACTTTGTTTCATTATCTCTAAATGACCAAACCACCTCAACAACCTCTCTTCAGTCCTCTTGACTATTTTTTTTTTTCAACAAGTCGGCCGTCTCCCACCGAGGCAGGGTGACCCAAAAGAAAGAAAATCCCCAAAAAGAAAATACTTTCATTCTCATTCAACACTTTCACCTCACTCATACATAATCACTGTCTTTGCAAAGGCGCTCAGATACGACAGCTGAGAATAAGTCCCTCCCAACTGTCACTATCCCAGACCCCTCCTTTAAAGTACGCATTGTACTTCCCATTTCCAGGACTCAAGTCCAACTAAATCAATAAACTGGTTTCCTGAATCCCTTCACAAAATATTACCCTGCTCACACTCCAACAGCTCGTCAGGTCCCAAAACCATTCGTCTCCATTCACTCCTATCTAACACGCTCACACATGCTTGCTGGAAGTCCAAGCCCCTCGCCCACAAAACCTCCCTCACCCCCTCCCTCCAACCTTTTCGAGGACGACCCCTACTCTGCCTTCCTTCCCCTACAGATTTTTACGCTCTCCATGTCATTCTACTTTGATGCATTCTCTCTAAATGACCAAACCACCTCAACAACCCCTCTTCAGCCCTCTGACAAATGCTTTTAGTAACTCCACACCTCCTCCTAATTTCCACACTCCGAATTTTCTGCTTAACCCTTTCAGGGTCCAGAGGCCAAATTTCAGAGGGTGCACCAGTGTCCAAGAATTTAAAAAAAAAAATCTTATTTTTTCTTAAGGTAATAAAACAAAAAGTACGAAATTTGATTGAAAATTTACGAAATTATACTTTCGCAAATTTTAATGTGTCAGCGATATTTACGCATCAGCGATTTTGCCGGCTTTGATTCCCATTTTAGGCCAATTACATTATTCCAGTCGACCAAATTCTTAGCTATTTCACTAGTATTACTTCTATTGTATTGATTGAGCACAAGAAATTACCCAGTCAACTGTTTCAACTTCAAAATAAAGTGATTGGAAATTGGTAATTTAGCCAATTTAACTCAAAGTTCAAAATATTCCAATTTTCAAAATAGGGTGCAGAATAAACAATGCAGGCATTCCTGGCACTAAACTAACATTTCCTCTGTTCATTAGTTACGTTTTCAGTCTTTACAAATGAATTCCATTATGATTTTTTATTCACATAATGAATTTTTATTCAAACCAAAAAATGGAAGATTTACTGTTATGCAATATTGTAATAATTGTACAAATAATATCACCACATTTGTGAAAGTATATTAAACCCACCAGCTGGCGGTATTAGACGGTGAGGTCATTTGTTTACTTTGAACATTGGCAAAAATTTAACATTTCCGGTACTTTGAGCTCAGTTTCAAGCCATTTCCAGTAATAAAACCAATCAAAATCATCTCTATATCTGTAATATATCTTCCAGTCTATCAAATGAGACCAAGAAATCGCAAATACAACTATGTATAAAAAGTACAGTGGTCCCTCGGTTTTTGCCGATTCCTGGTTATACAGCCATACACAATTGTCGGCCATTCCTGGTTACACAGCAATACACAATTGTCGGCCAGACCAACAAGGAGGTGGCACAGCTATGTTCTACTCAGACCAGCTTGAATGTATAAACAATACTTGCACAAGAGATGAACATGGAGAATATATAATAGCTAAATTTAAATCCAAATATCTACAAAAACCTCTCACAGTTATAAACATCTATAGATTACCACAGTCAAACATTCAGCAATTTAGTGAAAAATTAGGAAGTATGATTACTGATGCACACATGAACAAAGACCACTTAATCCTCACAGGCGACTTCAATATAAACCCCCCTACAAGATCAGGACCCACTAGTAACTGAATTCACAAACACTATGAGCAACTGCTTGCTGCTCCCGACAATAACAAAACCTACGAGAATCTCTGAGACCTGTGCGCCTCTATTAGACCATATCTGGACTAACACCATATCCCCATTTAAATCAGGCATAATCACAGACAATACCACTGACCACTACCCGACCTTTCTCATAACAAATCTCGGAAAATTACCACTAGAGACTACTAAAGTTACCTTCAGACCACATGAGACAGCTATAAATAGCTTTATAACAGCTATGACAAACATTGACTGGCAAACAGAAATAGACAACTTCCCAGATACTGACTTATGTATTAATAATTTTCTTAAAAAGACCCAATACCTCTATAATAAGCACTGCCCTAAAAACTAAACAAATCACAACTAAAAGATTAAATAGTCCCTGGCTAACCCCAGCATACTCAAGTCCATTAATATAAAGCACCTATATGAAAAACAGTACAGAATGGGACAAATATCAAGAGAACAAACAAAACGCTACTCATCAAACCTAACGAGTCTGATAAGAAGGTCAAAAACTGTACTATGAGAACAGATTACATAACTTAAAAGGTGATATAAAAAGACCTGGAAAACCCTATCTGAAATTCTAGGAACAAAAAAGATATCCACAAACAGAACAATCAAACTAACAAAACCAGATGAACCCCTACTCCCACCTATTGAAACAGCAAACAAACTCAATGATTTCTTCTCCACCATATGTAAAAAGCTGGCAAGCAAAATCCCAAGTTCTAATACTCCACCTAACGACTATCTCACTGGCACCTATCCGAACACACTATTCCTAGCCCCAACCAACCCAATAGAAGTTTCACTTATAATCAACACATTAAAAACAAAGCAGGTGACCTAAATAACTTACCACCTTATATAAAAAAGCCTCTCAAGTTCTCTCACCAATTATTGCAACACTTTTTAACAAATCCATTGAATCCTCTACCTTCCCATCAATACTCAAAATAGCGAGGGTCACCCCAATACATAAGGGAGGAGATCAACAGACCTGAATAACTACAGGCCGATATCTAACTTACCCCTTCTCCAAAATCTTTGAAAAATTAATTCATAGACAAATATATTCCTACCTCACCTCCAACAACGTACTCAACCACTGTCAGTTTGGATTCAGGCCTAATAAAAATACAAATGATGCCATTATACACATGTTAGAAATAATTTACACCGCCCTTGAGAAAAAGAAATCCCAGTGGGAATCTTCATTGATTTACGTAAAGCTTTGATACAGTTGACCATGATCTGTTACACTTAAAATTATCGCACTATGGTATAAGAGGACACTCCTTAAACTACCTAAAATCATACCTTAGCAACAGAAACCAATATGTGTACACAAATGGAGCTAGCTCCACCGTGCAAACTATTACCGTAGGTGTCCCACAGGAAGTGTTCTTGGCCCCTACTCTTTCTCATTTACATTAACGACCACCAAATGCATCTCAACTACTCAAACCCATACTTTTTTCAGATGACACTACATACGTTATCTCTCACCCAAGCCCAGACACACTAGCCAACACTGCAAATACTGAATTGCAGAAAATATCTACCTGGATGATGACCAACAAACTTACTCTCAATATTGATAAAACCTATTTTATCCAGTTTGGGAACAGAGCTGCAAACGCACCACTTAACATAATGATAAACGGGTCCCCTATCGCAAAACTCACAGAGGGAAAATTCTTAGAATACATCTTGACAGTGGCCTCAAATTTCAGACACACATACAACAAATCTCCAAGAAAGTCTCTAAGACCGTGGGAATACTATCCAAGATACGGTACTATGTTCCACAACCAGCTCTCCTTACCCTATATCACTCACTCATTTACCCCTACCTCACCTATGGAATCTGCGCATGGGGCTCTACATCAATAACTCATCTCAGACCACTAATAACACAACAAAAGGCAGCAGTTAGAATGATGATAAATTCTCACTCCAGGCAACATACTCCACCAATATTCAAAACCTAAACTTACTCACCATACAAGACATCCATACTTTTTACTGTGCCTATTACATACATAGAACACTCTATGCAGATATTAACCCACCACTCAAACTTCTCCTTACTAATTTTAACAGGACACATGACCATAACACTAGACACAGATCACTCCTCGATGTTCTCCGTGTCCACCTAACACTATGTAAAAACTCAATGCACATAAAAGGCACGAAAATTTGGAATTCATTACCTGTCATTGCCAAAGAAACCCTACCTGTACCCCAATTCAAAACGATGCTAAAAACCACCTTCTCACCCAAAGCTAATTGCTCCATATCAACCATTCCCAGCAAAGTAGAATAATCACTTAACGTAAAACCTGACTTTAAAGTCAATGTAATGTATGAATGACGAATGAATGAATGTAAAACCTGTTATGAATAATACTTACTTAGCTAATTATTCCCACAACACTTACATTATAATGACCCGTAAACTAACTGCAATGCAATTAATTGTTTTAAATTGTTATCTCACTCAATTAGTTGCATTGCTACAATTAATTGATATGTTCAACTTATATTCAAACTTTAAAACTTAGATATGCAACTTTACTTATTTTACAAATTATCAACCATAACTTTTTATTATTTTATTATTATTATTGCTTTAATTTGTTTAATCTGATTTAATTAATTTTATAATTAAGACAAAAGTACAAAACTATGTTCAAATTTCATAGCTTAAATACTCACCTTTACTCATTGTATACTATCTACAAAAATTCTTACAATTTAGTTTTAAGTTAATTTTAAGTCTGCCAAAATGCCCTGCATACTAGGGGCTTTGGCATGTACACCTCATGTAATCTCAATAACCAAATGTAATTATTTGTATCATGTCCAAATAAAAATATTATTATTATTATTATTATTGCTCAAGTGCCATTACCGAACGAATTTTCTTCCTTAAGAAATAATGTCACGTAGGTTAGTCTATTTCAGACCCCCAAAAATACACTTGCAACAGCACTTACGAAAATACACTTACATAAATGTTCGAGTTTGGAGATGCACGAAAACCGAGGGACCACTGTATTCGAAAAATCACTGCAAAGTCGCTGTTTTATTTGAAAATTACAGTTTCAGTTTTTTTCTCTCATTATGCACTGTGTGCTGCAGGATTTGTTTTATGTGGTGCATACTTACCACATTGATGTATTCTCTCATGTCTAGGCCCAAATTTACAGCTCAAAGCTTATCTGAGTGAGCTGAGCTCATGACGTAGAACTACGGTTTGGACCCTGAAAGGGTTAATATTTACACCACACATTACCCTTAGACAAGACATCTCCACTGCCTCCAGCCGCCTCCTCGCTGCAGCATTTGCAACCCATGCTTCACACCCATATAAGAGTGTTGGTACCACTATACAGTGGAACCTCTACTTACAGTTTAATCCATTCCAGGAGCTTGCTCGCAACTGGATTTGCTCGTTTACAGAGTCAATTTTCCTCATTTAAATTAATTGAAATAGAATTAATTGCTCAGTGGAATTCCAGGCTCCACAAAATACTTCAATAATTTCCCAAATATCAACTCTATGGTTTATTTATTTTATAACAATTCATCTAATAAGACGTAATAAACAATATTAATAACATAGATACATGATATATACACTAGAATGAATGAAATATTATGTATGTGAGTAGTGTTAGTGGAGGCGGAGTCAGTGGCCATTGTTGTTGCTCCTGGCATACCTTCCCATGCTTTTATAACAGAAAACTGAGTGTTTGTAAGGCAAACTCCATTAGATCGTCCTTTTCTATCGCTTAATGGCTTAATTGCTACACTCCTAATGGTACTTTCTCAATGGTACACTCAGTGGTACACTCAATGGTACACTCTCAGTGGTACACTCAATGGTACACACTCAATGGTACACTCTTAATGGTACACTCATAATGCTACACCTAGTTTGTGTTTATGTATGAGTTCCTGCTTTAATTCCATGGAAATCATCCTCATTTTCTTCTCAGCACTGTCCTTTGCACTTGCTTTCTTAACCCTTTACCAGGCCAGGTGTGCCTCATATTTGATTCTGCCATAGAGGGTATTTAAGAGGCGCCTAAAATAAATAAACTTGACAAATGAACAAAAATAAATATGTCTTAGAATTGCTTATATTATCAGAATATAGGTTGCAAATGTTGCAGTGTCTCAAATTTGATGCGTGGCCTGGTAAAGGGTTAAGACCCATGGTTAGAAAGAAGAAATTTCGCAACATAATCTCGTGCTAAATGACGATCTACTGTACTTCTTCCATAATCCCTCTCTCCAATGTGATATCCAATTTTTCTTTATTTAAATCGTTTGATACCCTCATCACCTTACTCTTATCTATGTTCACTTTCAACTTTCTACCTCTACACACCCTCCCAAACTCGTCCACTAACCTTTGCAACTTTTCTTTAGAATCTCCCATAAGCACAGTATCATCAGCATTTAATTCCCCATAATTTAATCCCACCCCTCTCCCCAACACCCTAGCATTTACTTCTTTTACAACCCCATCTATAAATATATTAAACAACCATGGTGACATTACACATCCCTGTCTAAGACCTATTTTTACCAGGAAGTAATCCCCCTCTCTCCTACACACCTAACCTGAGCCTCACTATCCTCATAAAAACTCGTTACAGCCTTCAGTAACTTACTACCTATTCCATACACTTGCAACATTTGCCACATTGCTCCCCTATCCACTCTATCATATGCCTTTTCTAAATCCATAAATGCAATGAAACTTCCCTACCTTTATCTAAATACTGTTCACATATGCTTCACTGTAAACACTTGATCTACACATCCCCTACCCACTCTAAAGCCTTCTTGCTCATCTGCAATCCTACTCTCTGTTTTACCTCTAATTCTTTCAATAATAACCCTGCCATACACTTTACCTGGTATACTCAGTAAACTTCTTTCTTCTTTCAACACGTCGGCCGTTTCCCACCGAGGCAGGGTGGCCCAAAAGTAATATATACAGGAGAAGGGGTTACTAGCCCCTTGCTCCCGGCATTTTAGTCGCCTCTTACGACACGCATGGCTTACGGAGGAAGAATTCTGTTCCACTTCCCCAAGAACTAGTAAGAAAATAGAAGAAAAACCCAGAGGGGTGTGTGTGTATATGCTTGTACATGAATGTGTAGTGTGACCTAAGTGTAAGTAGAAGTAGCAAGATGTACCTGAAATCTTGCATGTTTATTAGACAGAAAAGACACACCAGCAATCCTACCATCATGTAAAACAATTACAGGCTTTCATTTTACACTCACTTGGCAGGACGGTTGTACCTCCCTGGGCGGTAGCTGTCTACCAACCTACTACCTAGGACTCACTAAACTACTACTACTTTCTTTCAACACGTCGGCCGTTTCCCACCGAAGCGGGGTGGCCCAAAAGGAAAAACGAAAGTTTCTCCTTTTACATTTAGTAATATATACATGAGAAGGGGTTACTAGCCCCTTGCTCCCGGCATTTTAGTCGCCTGTTACGACATGCATGGCTTATGGAGGCAGAATTCTGTTCCACTTTCCCATGAAGATAAGAGGAAATAAGAAGAACTATTAAGAAAATAGAAGAAAACCCAGAGGGGTGTTTATATATATGCTTGTACATGAATGTGTAGTGTGACCTAAGTGTAAGTAGAAGTAGCAAGATGTACCTGAAATCTTGCATGTTTATTAGACAAAAAAAGTCACCAGCAATCCTACCATCATGTAAAACAATTACAGGCTTTCGTTTTACACTCACTTGGCAGGACGGTAGTATCTCCCTGGACGGTTGCTGTCTACCAACCTACTACCTAGGACTCACACCACCGGGTGTGTCTATATATGCTTGTACAGGAATGTGTAGTGTGACCTAAGTGTAAGTAGAAGTAGCAAGATGTACCTGAAATCTTGCATGTTTATTAGACAGAAAAAAGACACCATCAATCCTACCGTCATGTAAAACAATTACAGGCTTTCATTTTACACTCACTTGGCAGGACGGTAGTACCTCCCTGGGCGGTTGCTGTCTACCAACCTACTACCTAGTACTCACTAAACTTTTTTATTTTTTTCTCTCAACAAGTCGGCCGTCTCCCACCAAGGCAGGGTGACCCAAAAAGAAAGAAAATCCCCAAAAAGAAAATACTTTCATCATCATTCAACACTTTCACCACACTCATACATAATCGCTGTTTTTGCAGAGGCGCTTAGATACGACAGCTGAGAATAGTCCCTCCCAGCTGTCACTATCCCAGACCCCTCCTTTAAAGTGCAGGCATTGTACTTCCCATTTCCAGGACTCAAGTCCAGCTACAGTAGACAGTCATTTAGCACGAGATTATGTTACACGTTACGTGTATTGCACGATCGAAGAATTGGGGCACATTATTATCTAACAGGACATAAAAATGATATTACATGGTTCGTGGGAGGGGAAAAATTTTTGAAAGCACGGTAGCCCGCGGTAGGTTAAATCACTGAGTTAGTGGGGGTCCTACTGAGGGTGGCTATGAGCCATATCAAGTGTTTAAAGCTGACGAGAGAAGTGTTTTCTGGAAGAAAATGCCAACACGAACTTATATCAGTCAGCAAGAGAAAAGTGCACAAGGCTTCAAGACAGCAAAGGATCGCTTCACCTTGCTCCTTTTCGGTAATGCATCAGGTGATTTCAAGTGTAAGCCCAATCCTCGTGCTTAGAGGAAAAGGGAATTTGTTTTTCCTTCCCGCAAACTGTTAAGTAAGTTTATTCAGATACACGGGTCGGAGCGGTCTCGGACCCCTGCAACCACAATTAGGTAAGTACAGTTACATAGATTATTATACATAGCAGCATATGTGTAGAGAACCTAGGATAACCCAAAAAAAGTCAGACAGAATGGAAATAAGTTACTCTGACTTTTTGGGTTATCCAGGTTCTCTACACATAGCTTATTATGATAATCTTCGTAACTGTATCTGTGATACCTGAATAAACTTACTTACAGTTTGCGGGAAGGAAAAACAAATAACCATCCCACAAGCAGCCGCCTTGTTGTTGTTCATTGGACACCACCGGCCTTCCCCAGCCACCCTGGACCCCACCATCCCAGCATTCGTACGTATGTCATACGCGTAAAAAAAAAAGTCCTCTGCTACAAGACAGCTGTGTTTGTGAAAAATGAGAGAGAGTGAATTGTGTTTTGATCTTTAAATTACTATATCTTATATCTGCCAAGCAATCAAAGTGTTGCTCAATGGTACACTCTCAATGGCCGTAATGAAGTGTTACTTTGTACACATAAAAAGAGGTAAACATAAGTTTGTGTGACTGACTTACCGACTGACTGACTTACTGACTGACCGGGCTTACCGGCTTGAATGACGGCTGACTTACTGAAGACGACTGACTTACTGAAATTTACTGACTTACTGAATGACTTGACTGACTTACTGAATGACTTGACTGACTTACTGAATGACGACGACTTACCGAATGACTTAATTTACTTACTGAATGACGACTGATTTACTGAATGA
This sequence comes from Cherax destructor, assembly GCA_009830355.1. NCBI lineage: Eukaryota > Metazoa > Arthropoda > Malacostraca > Decapoda > Parastacidae > Cherax > Cherax destructor. Next base: position 39,665 of record WNWK01018428.1, read on the forward strand.
CGGCTAACACTGGGAAAGACTTGACTGACTTACTGAATGACTTGACTGACTTCTGGATTTACGACTTTCTGGGTTGGTTCTATTACTGTGACTTAAAATTAGACATTCAGTAGAAAACCAAAACAACTTCAGTTCCAGAACCCTCTATCCCCCCTCCCGCCCAGTAGGGCCACAGCATAACTCTCCACCCCTTCACAATCATCCACAAACACCAGCCCCCAATTTAAGGTAAATACTATTATTTCTGTTTCATTTTTAGTCTTAAGCAGTAAAAACAACATAAAACACGATAATGAACTACAAACATATTCACT
>WNWK01018429.1:0-27500 GCA_009830355.1 Cherax destructor
AAGATAAGATTTTGATATAATTTTTAACCTGGTGGGTTACTCACCAATAGTAACCCAATAAAGCCTATGCTTCATCGGTGATTGGCTGCATTACTCCCATTGTAGTCATTTAATATTCGGCCCAACAATCAACTAACATGTGTAAGGAAGCATTACCAAAGTTTCACATGTGCCGGCAATCTCAAGGAAACATAATTAAGACAAAAAAAGATGGGAGAAATGCATTTTTGGGAAGTGGTAGTAACTTATATTAATAAAATTAATTAAGAATTGGCCAGAAACGTAGTTATGGGAATCTAACACCAGACTCAAATTATGAAAAGTGGGTAGGGTAAATGAGGGCCGGAAAGTAAATACAGCAGCTGGGAACAGAGGCTGCAAACATTGTTCCAAGAGGACATAGCATAGTACATTTAGTGAATATGTTAACTTTCATAAAATAATCGTATATTTTCCTATATGAGAAATATGCCAGTGACAAGAAATGCCCAGAAAATCGCAACTTGATTAGTACCAGGACACAGAGAAATGACTTACGGCGAAAGATTTAATTAAAAAAATAATAATCTTCCGTCAGCAGATGAGAGGTAAACCAGCGAGAGGATGATGGCCATGTGCAAGATACTGCGGGATAGAGAAGGTAAAACCTGATGAACGTAGGACACCAAGGATAAGTAATCAGATATGAAGGCTGCATATTCCACTGTATCACCAGAATACGAGAAAATATTTTATAATTTTAAGGAGGTTTCGAAATGGAACGATGAAGAAAAGACAACTCTTTGTAATAGGGATCATAAGGTTATAAATAGCGAATATCAGTAAGTGAAGAGTGAAGATAAGATGCCAGGAGAGAAAATTGCACCAGTGCAACCACAACTGAGCACATATGTTCAAGCACATTTGTACTTCTAGTAGCACAACAGCAACAACGATTGAGATTACGGTACGTAAAACAGCAACATAAACTAACACAGCAACATAAACATCGTTGAGGAATAAAAAAGTCACTAACATGAAACAAGCTTAAATGTTACTGGCTGTTGTGTTGGGCTTCTGTTTATAGCGCACTGTTGCAACTTTTACGAGTATGATGTCAATGAATACAACTCCAATTTGTTTTCGTGGAATGTTGTCAAGCGGACAAAGCAATGATTCTTTTTTCATTGTGGAAAATACATTGTTAAAAATTCCACACACACACACATATATATATATATATATATATATATATATATATATATATATATATATATATATATATATATATATATATATATATATATATATATATATATATATATATATATATATTTTGTGGGACCCATAGCCTCGGAGAAGTGGATAAAAATGCTTCAAGGAAGAATATTTGGATTTCTTCCTGATGCCATTTGAATATTCCACTTCCACTTACTGTGCCCACGATCGAGTGGTATTGATTAATAACAACACTGCGACTAGCCAAGGAGTCGAACCCATGCTGCTTTGGCCCGCCTCATGGTGAGCAAAAGCAGTATATTATTGCTTGTTGGGCTAGTACACCAAACAGGGAGTAGAATGAAATTAGCTTAGAGGCGCCCACACCACCATATGTCCTTGGATGGCGGGTACAACATCTAGCTTGGCTGGATGCACCATTCTTAGGATTGTGTGGGCTAGTGGTCTAAAGAGTCATGTGTTTTCGCTCACCACAGAAACTCACCTATACAAATATATATATATATATATATATATATATATATATATATATATATATATATATATATATATATATATATATATATATATATATATATATATATATATGTATAGGTGAGTTTCTGTGTCCTCCCTTATACATAATAAATTTAATGTTGACTAATTAACGTTGCACATTTAATGTGAGGTACAAGCTGGTCCTTATACTAGGCAGGTCGTTTACCCTTTAGGAGCCAGGACTTTTATTTACGTTACACAGCCAATAAAGCGAGAGAGAGTTCCAGGGTTCAACGCCCCTGCGGCCCAGTCTGTGACCAGGCCTGATGTTGGATCAGAGCCTGATCAACCAGGCTGTTACTGCTGGTCGCACGCAGTCCAACGTACGAACCACAGCTGGCTGGTCAGGCACCGACTTTAGGTGCCTGTCCAGTGCCTGCTTGAAGACAGCCAGGGGTCTATTGGTAATCCCCCTTATGTATGCTGGGAGGCAGTTGAACAGTCTTGGGCCCCTGGCACTTATTGTGTTGTCTCTCAACGTGCTAGTGGCACCCCTGCTTTTCATTGGGGGGATGTTACATCGTCTGCCGAGTGTTTTGCCTTCGTAGGGAGTGACACTCGTGTGCAAGTTTGGTACTAATCCCTCTAGGATTTTCCAAGTGTATATAATAATGTATCTCTCCCGCCTGCGTTCCAGGGAGTACAGGTTTAGGAACTTCAAGCGTTCCCAGTAATTGAGGTGGTTTATTGCAGTTATGTGTGCCGTGAAGGTTCTCTGTACATTTTCTAGGTCAGCAATTTCACCTGCCTTGAAAGGTGCTGTTAGTGTGCAGCAATATTCCAGCCTAGACAGAACAAGCTACCTGAAAAGTGTCAACATGGGCTTGACATCCCTGTCATTTTTCTGGCAGATGCGATTGCTACAGTGTTATGGTCCTTGAAGGTGAGATCCTATGTCATGATCACTCCCAGGTCTTTGACATTATTTTTTCGCTCTATTGTGTGGTTGGAATTTGTTTTATACTCCGATGAGATTTTAATTTCCTCACGTTTTCCATATCGGAGTAATTGAAATTTTTCATCATTGAACTTCATATTGTTTTCTGCAGCCCATTTAAAGATTTGGTTGATGTCTGCTTGGAGTCTTGCAGTGTCTTCAATGGTGGACACTGTCATGCAGATTCGGGTGTCATCTGCAAAGGAAGACACGGCACTGTGGCTGATATCCCTGTATATGTCCGATATAAGGATGAGGAACAGGATGGGAGCGAGTACTGTGCCTTGTGGAACAGAGCTTTTCACCGTAGCCGCCCCAGACTTTACTCTGTTGACTACTACTCTTTGTGTTCTACTTGTTAGGAAATTATAGATCCATCTACCAACTTTTCCTGTTATTCCTTTATCACGCATTTTATGTGCTATTACACCATGGTCACACTTATCAAAGGCTTTTGCAAAGTCTGTGTATATAACATCTGCATTCTGTTTGTCTTCTAGAGCATCCAGGACCTTGTCGTAGTGGTCCAGTAGTTGGAACAGACAGGAGCGACCTGCTCTAAACCCATGCTGCCCTGGGTTGTGTAATTGATGGTAATCTAGATGAGTGGCGATCTTGCTTCTTAGAACCCTTTCAAAGATTTTTATGATATGGGACGTTAGCGCTATTGGTCTGTAGTTCTTTGCCATTGCTTTACTGCCGCCTTTGTGGAGTGGGGCTATGTCTGTTGTTTTTAGTAACTGCGGGACGACCCCAGTGTCCATGCTCCCTCTCCATAGGATGTTAAAAGCACGTGATAGGGGCTTCTTGCAGTTCTTGATGAACACTGATTTCCATGAGTCGGGGCCTGGAGCGGAGTGCATGGGCATGTCATTTATCGCCTTTTCAAAGTCATGTGGCGTCAGGGTAATGTCAGATAGGCTTGCGTCTACCAGGTTCTGTGGCACTCTCATAAAAAAATAATTTAGGTCTTCAACTTTTAGTCTGGTTAGCGGCTCACTAAAAACTGAGTCATACTGGGACTTTAGTAACTCACTCATTTCCTTGCTGTCATCTGTGTAAGACCCATCTCGTTTTAGTAGGGGCCCAATACTGGATGTTGTTCTCGACTTTGTTTTGGCATAAGAAAAGAAATACTTTGGGTTTCTTTCAATATCATTTATGGCTTTTAGTTCTTCCCGCGTTTCTTGATTCCTGTAAGATTCCTTTAGTTTTAATTCGATGTTTGTTATTTCTCTGACCAATGCCTCCCTACGTATTTCAGATATACTGGCCTCTTGTAGCCGCTCTGTTATTCTTTGCCTTCGCCTGTATAGGGAGCGCCTCTCTCTTTCTAGTTTACATCTTCTCCTCCTTTTCCTTAAGGGAATTTGCCTTGAGCAAACCTCAAGTGCCACAGAGTTAATTTGTTCTAGACATAGGTTAGGATCCGTGATGCTTAGGCAATCTTCCCAGTTTATATCATTAAGGATTTGGTTTACTTGGTCTCACCTTATGTTTTTGTTATTGAAGTTGAAATTGGAGAAGGCTCCCTCGCTACTGATCACATTTTGTCGATCTGGGGCTCCCCTCATGCATGTCTGGACCTCTATTATGTTGTGATCTGAGTATATCGTTTTTATATGATGACATTTCGTATCAGATCATCATTGTTAGTGAAGATGAGGTCCAGTGTATTCTCCAATCTTGTAGGCTCTATTATTTGCTGGTTTAAGGTGAATTTGGTGCAGAGATTTAAAAGCTCGTGTGTGTGCGAGTTTTCATCTGAGCTGCCTCCTGGTGTTATCTCTGCTACCACATTATTTGCAATATTCCTCCATTTTAGGTGCCTTAGGTTGAAGTTTCCCAGGAGCAAGATGTTGGGGGCAAGGGCTGGAAGGTTTTCCAGACATTGGTCAATTTTCAGAAGCTGTTCCTGGAATTGGTGGGACGTTGCATCCGGAGGCTTGTATAGAACCACGATGACCAGGTTTTGATTCTCGATCTTTACTGCTAAAACTTCAACTACATCATTTGAGGCATTTAGTAGTTCTGAGCATATAAGTGACTCTGTGATATACAGGCCAAAATTCCCTTTTGCCTGTTCACTCTGTCACATCTGTATAGGTTGAAGCCAGGGATACATATTTCATTGTCCAAGTAATCCTTTATGTGGGTCTCTGTGAAAGCCGCAAACATTGCATTTGACTCTGTAAGCAGTCCACGGATGTAAGGTATTTTGTTGTTTGTTGCTGGCTTTAGACCCTGTATATTTGCAAAGATGAATGTCGTTGGATTGGTGGTATTGGTGGTATGGAAGGGGGTCTTTTTTTCCTGGCACTAATATATGTTGTTCTGGAGTGGAGGCCATTGACTGTGGTTCCACTCCAGAAATGATTGCAGTTGGTGTACGATTTCTGTCATTTCCTGCCAGCTTTTTTTCCTTCCTTTCGCTAAAAAAAACCCTCTCTCTCTGGAGTGGCTTTAGCTACCCAGGTTTTCCCATGGTCTGGATGTTCTGTGTCGTCTTGTACCCTTTAGGTGGTGTGCCTGGCAATATAGGTTATAGCACTGTCTTTCTTGAACTGATGAGTGAAACATTTCATGGTGGAAAAGCTTACAGAAAGGGAGGTTGCATTTTCCTGTTGTCATATGGGCACGGCATTTTCTGGGGTGGTCAAAGTTGCATGTCCCATCTGTTTTCCCAGAAATTCCATGCCTGCAGATACCAAATGCATAATATTTGCATAGGCCTGGTTTGTGTTTGCTTTGTTTTTTTGTGACTGTGTTCCCTAATGTATTCCCTATTGGTGCGTGTTTTCCTGTCTCATTTCTCTCTTCAGCACTAGTGCTAACATCCCTTTTTGTTTCATCTCCAACACTAGCACCTTCAGGAGCACTATCCACCAGGACAACACTAGCACCCTCAGGAGCACTGTCTTCTAGGACAACACTAGCACCCTCAGGAGCACTGTCCTCCAGGACAACACTAGCACCCTCAGGAGAACTATCCTCCAGGACAACACTAGTACCCTCAGGGGCACTGTTTTCTAAGACAACACTAGCTCCCTCAGGAGCACTGTCCTCCAGTACAACACTAGCACCCTCAGGAGAACTATCCTCCAGGACAACACTAGCACCCTCACGAGCGCTGTCGTTCAAGACAGCCCCTTCCAAAACACCCATCTTATTTTCCCAGCTGTCATACCATGTTGACATGTCTTTTAAGAAGGATCTTTTATTGGTGTTCTTGTCTTTTAATATAGATGCAATTCCCTCATACAGTGGTTGTTCTGGATATATATATATATAATACAGTAGACCGTCGTTTAACACTCTTTTGTTTGGCACGTTTTGGTTATAGCACTATTGAAGAATTGGGGCATATTTTTTAATAACACTTCGAAAAATTAACTTAACACGGTTTAGTTTGCGGGAGGGGGAAACAATTGGAACGTCGCAAGGGTGATACACTCTGCCTGGCTCTGGGTTAGACCATTGAGTCAACGGGGGAGACCTACCGCCATCCCCCGCCACCCCAACAACCCTCCACCACTCCCAGCACCCTTGTCCCAGCCTTGGGTTCAAAGGTGTGTAGGACCACCCTCTGCTAGGTAAATATGAGTTTCTGTGATGACTGGCTGACTGACTGATTTACTGACTGACTGACATACTGACTGACTTACTGGACTGACTGACTTACTTGACTGACTTACTGACTGACTGATTGACTTACTGACTTGACTGACATACTGACTGACTTGACTGATTTATGCACACTTCAGTACAACCATCGACTTCAGTACCAGAACCTCTACCATCCACCTCAGCCCAGTAGGGCCACAGCATAACTCTCCATTCTCTTCACAATCATCCACAAACACCAACCCCCACAATTTAAGTTAAGAAATACTAGTATGTATGTTGCATTTGTAGTCTTAAGCAGTAAAAACAACATAATACATCACGACAATGAACTACAATTACATATTCACTTTTATTTTTGTAAGATCTGTTGGTCTAAAAAAAAATGTTGCTTGGGGTTTTTGGGGCTCCCAAGAATGTAACCCTATTTTTCCCTTAAGTTATTCAGTTTGTCTAACACGGTTTCTACTACCACGGTATTATCAGGAATGTAACTTATTTTTTATTAACACATCGGCCGATTCCCACCAAGGCAGGGTGGCCCGAAAAAGAAAAACTTTCATCATCATTCACTCCATCACTGTCTTGCCAGAGGGGTGCTTTACACTACAGTTATAAACCTGCAACATTAACACCCCTCCTTCAGAGTGCAGTCACTGTACTTCACATCTCCAGGACTCAAGTCCGGCCTGCTGGTTTCCCTGAATCCCTTCATAAATGTTACTTTGCTCACACACCAACAACACATCATGCATTAAAAACCATTTGTCTCCATTCACTCCTATCTCTATCTTGATGTGAAGAGTAATAGTGTACATAGGAACAATTATTTATAGGTTTTCTGTAAATTTTAAATTTAAAATCAATGTTACCCTTAATAATAAAAACATCTAGGAAGGGCAATGAGTTATTTACTTCGAATTCAACAGTAAAATTTATAGAATGAGCTAAGCTATTTAATTTAACAAGGAAATGGTTTGTCTACATTCTTAGTCATAAGGCACAAAATATCATCAACATATCTATACCACTTAGCTCTAGTGGGAAGGATTGTGTTAAGCAATCTTGTTTCGAAAAATTCCATATATAAATTACTAAGAACAGGTGAAAGAGGATTTCCCATTGCCATACCAAACTTCTGAGTGTAAAACTCATCATTAAATACAAATTTTGCATCAAGAATACAAAGTTTAATAAGTTTAATGATAGTAGGAAATGGCAATGGTAAATCGTAATTAACCAGTTCTTCAGATAAGAAACTTAGTAAATCATCAACTGGAACTTTTGTAAACAAGGAGGTAATATCAAAACTAACCATATTGAAATCATTTAAATCAGTCAAGGTGCTTAATTTATCAACTAAATCTAAGATGTTTTTAACATTATAATTAAAAAAATTCCAATAATTGGGCTCAAAATATCAACAAGCCATTTAGAAAGTTTATAAGAAACTGAACCTATGGAGCTAATGTCATTGCCCCTACAAATAGTGTCTTGCTTGGAGCACCTCTGGGAAGCGATGCCATTGACACAATTCTCAGGAAGAAACTGGAAGAATTGAGGAAAATGGAACAACGAATAGGCAATCTTGACACCCATAAAATGCTTGAGTCTGCCCTTCATATTATAACCCAATACTGCACGAATACGACAGTATCCTGAGGCAGATCTTTACTAAAGTACTTAACCTTACTCTAGAAGATGGGCAGTGGGACCAAGCTACACTCTCAGTCACACTAGGAGGAATTGGTGTCCGCAAGTCATCTCAGATTGCGCTACCTGCTTTCCTGTCTTCATGCATTGCATCCAGAGGGATTGTAGCAGCAATTCTCCCTGAACTTCTTAGGGACAAGATTTTAATCCATGAACAAAAGTTCGTTGACAGAGCCAGGATCTAGGATAATCTAACGGGCTCTGAAACCAGGTTTGCTCCCCCCAACAACTACAAACAGTCGCACTGGGATTTCCCAATAGTCGAGAATATAGCCTCAGCAATGCTTCAAAGTGAGTCAGGGAAGGATAGAGCCCACCTCCTGGCAGTGAGAGCTCATCATGCAGGGGACTTTCTGTAGGTTGTTCCCAAGTCCAGCCTTGGCACACGCCTCGACCCACAGACCATCCGCATTGGTGTTGCCCTTCGACTTGCCTTCCCTATTTTCGCTGAACACAGGTGTATTTGTGGCAGTGAAGCAGCAGACCGATTTGGGTACCATGGTCTTGTGTGTCGTAAATCCGAGGGAAAGATTGCAAGACATGAAAAGGTTAATAACATTATCAAGAGGAGCCTCACAACAACCGGATGCCCAGCATTAAGGAAGCCACCCCAACTATGCAGATCTGAGGGCAGCAAAAAGCGTCCAGATGGTATTACCCTTCAAGCCTGGACAGACGGCACGCAGGTGGTGTGGGACTACCCATGTGCATCTACCTGGGCTGATACTTATGTCCAATACACCAGGGAGGTAGGAGGGGCAGATGGCAGCTTCAGGGAGTCCCAAACGTCGAGAAAATATGGAGAACTTGCCCATCATTATATGTTTGTTCCCATAGGCTTGGCTCATGGGGAAAGAGTGTATCTAAGTTCCTCAAGGAGCTGGGCAAAACATTCAACAGCACAACTAGGTATCCCAGGGCAGCTAGTTTTCTATTCCAGCTACTCAGCGCTGCTGTTCAGAGGGGTAATGCATGCTGTATTTTGGGCACGCGCCCCAGCTCTGAGAAGCTGGATGAGACTTTTGCATTATAATCAGTGACAAACATGTAACAATATGTACTAGACATGTATATCTCACACCTCATGTACTATATATGCCATCTTTATATCAACAATGTATCTCTTAAATCTTTTGTACCATATTATGTTATAAAATATACCTATTGGTAAAAAAAACAGAATGAAAAGATGGGATGGTTGGGGAAGTGGAATATTCAAATGGCTTCAGGAAGAAATCCAAATATTCTTCCATGAAGCCTTTTTTATCCACTTCTCCGAGGTTATGGGTCCCACAATTTGCACCGGAGGTGGACCCATCATATATATATATATATATATATATATATATATATATATATATATATATATATATATTTCTCGATTAAAGTAAAAAATGTAATTAGCAAGAACTCATTTAAAATTAAGTCCTTTCAAAATTCTTATACGTTTAAAGATATATTTTTTCCATTTATGTTAATGTAAAAATTAAATTTTGTACCAAAAGAAACTTTGAAAACCTACCTAACCTTATAATAACAAGCGCAATTAAATTTAGCCTAACCCAACTAAATATATTTTAGATACGTTTACAATAATTTAATAATAAACAAACACAATGAAATATTTTTTTCGTTAGGTTCAGAATGATTTTCGCGAAATTCTGCATACACAAATTTTCGCTTGTCTTATATGGCAAGAAGAGCCTTGATATTAAAAAACCAATTTTATAATCATATATTATATATATATATATATATGATATATAATATATATATATATATATATATATATATATATATATATATATATATATATATATATATATATATATATATATATATATATATATATATATATATATATATATATATATATATATATATATATATATATATATATATATATATATATATATATATAATAAACACTTCATCAGGAGCTTGCAAAATTGTAGAAAAGAGGAGGATGTCACAGCAAGTACGTTCCCAGAGGATCGTCTCTACTGGAGTGAGTGAGGGAGGTAGAGGACGGTTCAAGAAGTGCTCCCATTCACTGTTGTGCCTGGGAGCACTTCTTGTACCCTACTTGTACACTACTAGGTCATCTCTCTCCATGCTCCATGCGCTTTATCAACCCTCTTCTTAAAACTAATTATGGTTCCTGCCTCCACTACGTCACTTTCTAGGCTATTCCACTTCCTGTCAACTCTATGACTAAAGAAATACTTCCTAACATCCCATTGACTCATAGGAGTCTTCAACTTCCAACTGTGACCCCTTGTTTCTGTGTCCCATCTCTGGAACATCCTGTCTTTGTCCACCTTGTCAATTCCTCCTGTCCTCCAGTGTCGTCAGATCGATTTCCCTTAAGCTTTCTTCGTAGGACAATCCTCTTAGCTCTGGGACTAGTCTTTGTACTTTCTCTAATTTCTTGAAGTGCTTGACCAGGTGTGGATTCCAAACTGGTGCTGCATACTCCAGTATGGGACTGACGTGTATGGTGTACAGAGTCTTTAACGATTCCTTACTGAGGTATTGGAACGCTATTGTTAGGTTTGCCAGACGCCCGTATGCTGCAGCAGTTATCTGCTTGATGTTCGCCTCAGGAGATGTACTCGGTATTATACTCACCCCAAGATCTTTTTTCTTGAGTGAGGTTTGCAGTCTTTGGCCACCTAGCCTATACTCTGTCTGCGGTCTTCTTTGCCCTTTCCCGATCTTCATGACTTTGCATTTGGCGGGGTTAAATTCGAGTAGCCAGTTGCTGGACCAGGTGTCCAGCCTGTCCAGGTCTCTTTGTAGTCCTGCCTGATCCTCATCTGATTTAATTCTCCTCATTAACTTCACATCATCTGCGAACAGGGACACTTCTGAATCTATCCCTTCCATCATGTCATTCACACATACCAAAAATAGCACTGGTTCTCGTACTGTCGTTGGGCCTCCCTCCTTATCTTTGCTTTTCCGTTTCTGGCTTTTCGACTAATCTCCTTATTTTCCTGGGTCCATTGCCTTCTGTACTTTTTCCATGCTCTAGTGCACTTAGTTTTTGCCTCCCTGCACCTTCGGGTAAACCAAGGGCTCGTTCTGGTCTTCCTATTATTTCTGTTGTCCCTGGGAACAAACCTTTCCTCTGCCTCCTTGCATTGTGTTGTTACGTATTCCTTCACTTCGTTTTCTGACTTTTCTACCAATTCTCTGTCACACTGAACCTCCTGTAGAAAGTTCCTCATACGTGCGTAGTCTTCCCTTTTTATAGTTTGGCTTTTCCCGTTCAACTCCTGTTACCCTCTCCACTTGTAACTCTACTATGTATTCAAAGCTCAGAACCACGTGATCACTAGCTACAAGGGACCTCTCGTATGTGATGTCCTCAATGTCCGCGCTGCTCAGGGTGAACACGAGGTCCAGTCTTACTGGTTCATCCTCCCCTCTCTCTCTGGTAGTGTCCCTAACATGTTGGTGCATGAGGGTTTCCAGTACCACATCCATCAACTTGGCTCTCCATGTTTCGGGACCCCCATGTGGCTCCAGGTTTTCCCAATCGATCTCCCTATGGTTGAAATGTGTGTGTGTGTTATATTGCGTAATAACATTTGATTTTTGGAGGTCTGGAAAGGTAGATTTTGGATAGAATAATTTAATTTGAGTATTTTATATGCTTTCTGCGCACGACATCAAAAAAAGATTGCCTATGTTCCCAAAATAATCCAGACGGTTTAAGTCGTTGATGGTCCACAGAAGACAAGACTAGATAGGGGGTTTGTGCTCTGAAATTAGTCTCAGCCTGTGATACCTGACCTCTAATCATGATCATGAACCCAGAACACTGCTTTAATCTCGACTCCTGCCGTACCAACATTTGCTCCCTTGCTGCAGTCCAAAAATGATTTAAGTCTACCCTTCGTCAGTCTCGAAATGTTTTTTCCTCAGGTTGACTCTCCCTCTTGTCATCCTCATACACTGAACAGCATCAATAATTGGATTTTTTCGTGGTCTCTCATCATCTCAGGTCTCTTTCCATTCATCCGCAGTCACCTCTGGCCACTTCCCTGTTTTTCCTTACCCTCTTTCACTTACACGCTCAATAACTGCTTTTACTAGGAAAGTGTTCCTTTGCTTAATTCTATGTTCATGTCAGTGTTCACGGTCAGTTCATAAGAACATAAGAATGGAGGAACACTGCAGAAGGCCTACTGGCCCATACAAAGCAGGTCCTTATCAAAACCACCACTACCTAAGAATTTACTCCCGTACTCACGACACTAATCAAACCCAGCCCCTCCCACTCATATATCTGTCCAATCTCTTTTTAAAGCCACCCAAGGTCCTAGCCTCTTTCACCCTATTCGGAAGATTGTTCCACGAATCTATAACTCTGTTCGAAAACCAGTACTTGCCTCTGTCCTTTCTAAATCTAAATTTATCCAGTTTAAATCCGTTATTTCTGGTTCTTTCTTGGTTCGATATCCTCAGTATTTTATTAATATCTCCTTTGTTTATGCCCATCATCCACTTGTACACCTCGATGATATCTCCCCTCATTCTACGTCTCTCCAGAGAGTGGAGATTCAACGCTCTAAGTCTATCTTCATACGGGAGATTTCTTATACTGTAAATCATTTTAGTCATTCTTCTTTGTATGTTCTCCAATGAATCTATATCCATCCTGTAGTAAGGAGACCAAACCTGAGCTGCATAATCCAAATGAGGTCTCACTAGTGATGTATAGAGCTGTAAAATAACATTTGGACTTCTGTTGCTTATACTTCTTGAAATAAATCCTAGTAATCTGTTAGCCTTATTGCGCACACTTAGGCACTGTTGTCTTGGCTTTAGATTTCTGCTTACCATGACTCCCAAGTCTTTTTCACATTCTGTATGATCAAGCTCTACTTCACCTAGTTTATAAATTCGAGGGATATTTTCATTACCAACGACTAGCACCTTACACTTGTCCACATTGAACTTCATCTGTCACTTTTCAGACCAAGACATTAATTTGTGCAAATCCTCCTGGAGTTCACTGGTATCCTCCTCAGAATGAATTATACGGGCTATTTTGTATCAGCAAATTTACTTGCAATTCCTTCATCAAGGTCATTTATGTAAATTATGAAGAACAATGGGCCTAAAACTGATCATTGTGGAACGCCACTAGTGACTAATCCCCATTCAGATTTGACCCCATTAATGGAAACTCTCTGCTTTCTATAGGAAAGCCATGCCTCTATCCATGCTAGAACTTTACCTCCTATACCATGAGCTGCCACCTTTCTTAAGAGTCTCTTGTGAGGTACTCTATCGAAGGCCTTACTGAAATCCAAGTAAACTATATCATATTCTTTATCACTGTCTACTGCCTCAAATGTTTTATTGAAAAACGTCAGTAAATTTGTCAGGCAGGAACGACCTCTCGTGAACCCATGCTGAGATTCATTAATCAAATTATGTTCTTCAAGGTGACTTCTGATAATATCAGCTATAATTGATTCTAATAATTTGCCTACTATAGATGTGAGGCTTATTGGACGGTAATTTGATGGAATGGACTTATCCCCTGATTTGAATATAGGAACTACATTAGTTATCTTCCACATCTCTGGTACAACACCAGTTAGGATGGACGTATTAAACACATTCGTTAATGGCTGACTAAGTTCCATCTTGCATCCTTTAAGTACCCTGGAAAACAACTCGTTGGGTCCCGGGGACTTATTTTGCTTCAGTTTATCTATCTGTTTGATAACCATGTCCCTCCCATACTTGGCCGCTGCCAAGTATGATGTTCATGGTGACTTTCACACACGTATGGTGCCAATGGCAGCAGTCACATACTGTGTCCACAGATACTACCACGTTTGGAGTCCACTGTCGTTGCAGTGTACGGTGCTCTAGCTGACTGCTAAGTACAGGGTCATAGTTACCGCCACGTATGGTGGGTACGGTCACTGCCAAATACGGAATCCACAGTTTTCCATGAAATAACTTTATCTTCTTCGAAGCTGTGGGTCCCCATATATATATATATATATATATATATATATATATATATATATATATATATTCGTGACTTCTCACATTATCATGGAACTATAAAAATAAAAGGTTAACAGGAAGGCATATAAGGACGAGACTACACCTCGCTCTCACCTCCTAACAACACCTGATTTTTTATAATGATGAAGATAGGTAGTCAGTGATCCGTGAAACACAGCTTATATTCAGCCCAAAAAATTGTCTAATGTATCTTAAATTCTTTCCAAATTGTATTAATTATAAAGGAATCCAATTTATTTTAAACCAAAAGAAATGTTCAAATTATTTTCAAAATTACTTTTTAAGAAACATGATTCTATTATATTCCTGTCGACCATAGACTTGCCTTTGAAATACAATCGGATGGTTAAAATCTCTAACATGAATAAACAGAGCATTAGAATGTTGTCCACTTCTAATGCTATATTTATTTTGCTTTAAACTTAAGTTCAAAACTTTTACCAGTCTGACTATAATAAACTGTTTCACATATTTGACAAGGAATCTTATAGACACCCGTCAGCATTTTCCGGGGAATTTTTTGTTAAAAGCTAAAAGCTTTTGATCGCAGACGGCAGAACTGGATACTGCTACTGAGAGACGGACAAGATTCCCAGGCAGGGCTCTTATCCACTCGGCTATAAATGCCACATAATCTGGGCAGCCTTGTTCACAAACCATGTTTCTTTCCCAGCCAGGACACATCAGTGAGCCTCAAGCATGGATTCAAGCTATTTCAATCTCCTGTATGTTCTGACCTCTCACGCGATTTTTATATGAATGCACCACAGTTTCTGAGGCGTTTGTGACCCGTATCTCAGTAGCAGTATCGAATCTTGCTGACTGCGATCTTTCTCTCTCTTTTTCTCTAATATGTATGTATGTATGTATATAATAATTCATTATTAACACATTAACGGTTTTCTACAGAGATAGGGTGACCCGAAAAAGAAGAAACACTTTCAACATCATTCACTCCATAATTGTGGAAATGTACTTCCCACCTCTAGGACTCAAGTACAGCTAATCGGTTTCTCTGAATCCCTTCATAAATGTACTTTGCTCACACTGCAACGGCACGACAAGTCATAAAAGCCATTTGCCTCTACTCACTCCTATCTAACATGTTCACGAACGCTTGCTCTAAGTCTAAGCCGTAACCAACACAACCTCCTTTTCCAATATATTCTCATACATTCCCGTCTTTGCTTCCATGGATAATGTCCTTTGTCTCCACACATTCCTCAGTTCACAATTCACTTTTTTCGCCTTATCAATTCTGTGGTTCACCTCGTTTTTCATAGACCCATCTGCTGACAAGTCCACTCACAAATATCTCTAGTAAAGAAACTAGAGAAAGTGCAAAGGTTTGCGACAAGGTTAGTTCCACAACTCAGGGGTCTGTCCTATGAAGAAAGGTTGAGGGAAATAGGACTAACAACACTGGAGGAAAGAAGGGTCAGAGGAGACATGATAACGACATACAAAATACTACGGGGAATCGACAAGGTAGACAGGGACAGGATGTTCCAGAGAGGGAACACAGAAACAAGGGGACACAACTGGAAGCTGAAGACTCAGATGAGTCAAAGGGATGTTAGGAAGCATTTCTTCAGCCACAGAGTAGTCAGGAAGTGGAATAGTCTAGAGAAAGATATAGTGGAGGCAGGAACCATACATAGTTTTAAGACAAGGTATGATAAAGCTCATGGAGCAGGGAGAGCAGAGACCCAGTAGCGGACAGCGAAGAGGCGGGGCCAGGAGCTGAGTCTCGACCCCTGCAACCACAATTAGGTGAGTACATTCACTTCCATACTCTCTGTCTAATCTTTCATTACCTAAATTTTTTGTTATCCTCGTCATTTTGCTCTTTCCTATGTTCATTTTCAATTCCTTCTTTTACACACACCCCAAATTCGTCCACCAAGCGCTGCATCTTCTCTAGAATCTCCCACAAGTACAGTGACGTCAGCAGAAAACAACTCTTGCAAACATCCGAGTATTCACTCTCTATCGTATATGATAGTTACACATGCGCTTATATGAGTATCTTGCATATATTACACTTAAACACTTACATATGCATGTACACACTTATGCATATGCATATACGTACTATACATACATACATGCATACCTACTGTACATAAACACGTACAGTATATTAATAACAAATGAATACACACATATGTATTCACGTACAAATACATACACAGATACATACACAATATGCACTAACATACAACTGGGACATCACTAGGCTGTTAGTGAGTACTGGCAAATTTATTGTGGATAAAGAGGATATCCTCAAGTACTTTATATACTTTATTTATTTCAACAGGTCGAAAGTCACTGACAACTGGATACCCGGCTATATAATGGTGAAGGACATGTGCCTTCTCTTTTTCACAGAGCTTACATGCAGAATTAGCAGGAATGGAAGGCTCGCTCTGGTTGCACGCAACTGCCACAGGTGACACTAGCCCAACCTGATTCTGGCAGACACGGTGTCACGCAATCTAGTGGACGTTTTGTATTGCCCACGCACAACTTCCTGAATGGAATATATTTTAATGCTTCATACTAGTGCTTTCAGGTCACTGGTAATCTTGTTTTCTCGTCTTCCAGAGCTGATATCTTTCAGCAGGATGGATTTAACAATTAATAGGGGAATGTCCAGTTGATAAATTAGACACATATGCAACACTTGGGTATGTTTATTGTGGAAACGTTTCGCCACACAGTGGCTTCATCGGTCCAATACAAAGTAGAAAGGTGTAAGGAGAGGAGGAGTTTGAGGTAATCAGTCCCTCGGCCTGGAGTCGATGTGTTCAGTCCATCAATCTTGTAGAAAGTACAGCATAGGGGCGCAGAGGTGGCTTATATACTGTAGTCAGGTGAGGTGAAGCAGGAGGAGGCGGGGTCATAGTGGTACCATCCACTAGTCGAAGTAGGTCTTCGTCCAAAGGTTGGACGAACCATTCATCTACATCCTGTCTGACACAGCAACATCTTGGAATCTTGATACAAACCGATTCTTCAACACTTGTCCAACCTTTGGACAAAGACCTACTTCGACTAGTGGATAGTATCACTATGACCCCGCCTCCTCCTGCTTTGTCTCACCTGTCTACAGTATATAACCAACTTCTATTGCCCTATGCTGTACTTACTACAAGATTGATGGACTGAACACATTGACTCCAGGCCGAGGGACTGATTACCTCAAACTCCTCCTCTCCTTTCAACTTTCTACTTTGTATTGGACTGATAAAGCCACTGTGTGGCGAAACGTTTCCTCAATAAAGATACCCAAGTGTTGCATATGTGTCTAATTTATAACTTGTCGGTTCTCTGAACCATTCATCTACATTCTGTCTGACACAGCAACATCTTGGAATCTTGATACAAACGGATTCTTCAACATTTGTCCAACCTTTGGACAAAGACCTACTTCGACTAGTGGATAGTATCACTATGACCCCGCCTCCTCCTGCTTTGTCTCACCTGTCTACAGTATATAAACAACTCCTATTGCCCTATGCTGTACTTACTACAAGATTGATGGACTGAACACATCGACTCCAGGCCGAGGGACTGATTACCTCAAACTCCTCCTCTCCTTTCAACTTTCTACTTTGTACGTAGGATAGAAAAGGTGAGAGAAGTCCGACCTCTGACACGTAGACGAGAACCTGCCACACCACTAAGGGAGGACACACGAGTTGGTTCTACGAGGAGGACATGTCTTAGCTGCTTATCCCTAAACAAACTAGACTTGATGATATTGACTTGCGCACCAGAATCCATGAACACATGAACAGGCGCATCATGCACGGATGCTTCTACTAAAGGACCTATAGTTGCATTGGAACTGACATGCAAGCAAGAATAAGGATTATCATCAGTGAAGGTCTGTTCTACTTCATCTCCAAAACTACAATCGTCGACTATTGGAGTGGCATCACCGAGATTCTCTCCATCGAGATCACACAGAGCGTAGAAGGAATTCTGAACTGGGATGGAGTACTCGTTATCTCCGATTGTCACCACGGGTCGTTTTGACTGGGGCGCTCGGATTCCCCCGAATTGGAAGAATGAGCTTGGTTTTGGGTATTAGGTTGATAACCATGGCCTTTATTACCTCTCCTGGTTCTACTGTAGGAGCGGCCATAGAAAGATCTCGAGTACCCACGGATATTTAGGGCATTGCACTCCGAAGTATCATGACCATGTATCCTATGGTAAGTACAATAGGGTAAATCTGATTGGGACCCATCACCAGTACGACGTTTCTTAGGGACATAATCAGGACAGTTTACTGCGATATGGCCTCTGTAGCCACAGTTATAGCAGGTACGTCTGCTATGGTTACTATAATTACTATAGTTGCTACGAGCACTGAGAGTATTGACTCCTCACACTACTTTTGATGACTGACGTAAGCGATATTTACTGGGATTTTGCGTCGTTGCACAAACGACAGGCGGGAATGGGTTTCTTAATTCAGGTAACGCAGACGTTGTCGACCTGCAGTGAGGGAAGGTTTTAGGAGGACACAAATCACGCACATGCACTAAAGCTGCAAGTGGTTCCATTTCGACAGTCAAGGGATTAGAATATGCATACACCGAAGCAGGTGGCATCAACTGCTTAATAGCACCGAAAGTTGCGAATTTCGCAGTTGACATAGCATCAATTGCATGCCCAGCAGGGGAGGAGTCTGAGGCTTGGATCCCCGTCACGAACGACGATAAGAGGGTATTCAGACGGAACGCGAAGTTGTGCAACTTTTCGTCTGGCCTAGGGACTGAACATACTAATTCCCGAAGGACAATAAATGGGTCAGAGACTTCCTTTGGCTTAAGATACGCACGGATCAGGGCCTCATACCCTTCCCACTTAGTAAGTCCCTTAAAGTCATTCATCCGCAGTAGGGTTAAGACAGTCTCAGCAGCTGGCGATCTAGCCAAGCACTCTTTCGCGATTCTAATAAGACTTTCCTCTGATGGAGGACTTTCCACAGCACTGGCTCTAGAACGGACGGCATGAAACCAGGCATCAAGACTATCTGGATCACCATTAAAAAGTGGTAATGCGTTCACAGGGTCACGAGAATAACTACAGCCTCTAGGAGTCTGGGTTGGTCTGAGAGTCGGGAAGCTATCATTAGATTGTTGCACTGAGTCATTACTGCCTTGACTGGCAAGAACCTCTGAGTTAGCACCTGAATTTACTGGAGACATGATTTCAGATAATATGAACGGGAATTTAAAAGAACAAGAATAAAATTATACAGCAAAATGTAGCTTACTGTAAGTAATGAATGTTAACTAATCTGCATAAGTGATAATATTGCAAGATACACACTTTAAAGAAAAGAAAACTCACTGGAAAATAACGTGTCAAGAAAAGATAACACTTTAATATTCAAGAAATCTTTGTTTAATTTGAATTAACTGCAAGGTGAGTTGTCTTTACTTTCAATTTCAACAAAGAAATGCAACAAGAAAAAGATAAATCAATGCAAAAATAATGAAATAAAAATTAATAATTTTATGCAAGGAGAAACAGTCTGATAAAACAAATCACTAAAAAGGGGATTGCACAAAACAATTAAAATATTAATTGAAAACAATTTAAATAAAAATGCTACTTAAATCACTGAGAAAATTGCACTTTAATATGAATTATCACTCTTGCAAAATTAAACAATTACTTGAACACAATAATTAAACAATATAGGAATTTATAAAAACAAAATGGGACACTGCACAAATAGAATTGCACAAAATCAGTTGCAGGAGTTATCAATACTCAATAAAATTACACTGGGGAAAAAAATTGCAACACAAGAAAAATAAAGATATCAGAAATTAACTAGTTTGAACACTCTTACTCTTAATTGCAAGCAAACAAGGTAACTTTAATGAGAACAATTACTCAAACAATTCACTAGGAACACTTTAATGAATCAAACTTAAGAGTGAACTTGTTCAAACAACACTTCAACATGAACAAAGAAAATTAAACAAGAAAAGATAACAAGAAAATGAAATAACACTTACAGGTACTGGAGTATATAACATCAAAGGTCAACTCACAGGTGGAATCAATGGTTAAACTTGTTATGATAATATAGACATAAATATATATCTTGACATAGAAGATATGGCAAGGTCTGTCGAAGTTAAAATAAATGATATACTTGGCATAGAAATCAACAGCTCAATTAGTGATGCACACTGAATTAAAATGGTAATTCAATAATTGGGAAAAATATAGTTACTGGGACAAGCAAAATTAATTACACAAACTATAACATGAACAAGGATAAAAGTCTTAATAATAACTCTGGGGAAGGAACACTTAATGCAATAACACAAGATTTTTTTTTTTTTTTTATTAGGAAAAAACATTACAATACTGATATACATATATAAGAAGGACAAGTCTTGACAAGAACAAGATAATGGCTCAAAACACACTGGTAATTAACTTATAAATAAATCAATGAGTAAATTGATACAAACTTCATGAACCTATAAAACCACATCCGCCCACAAAAAAAATATAACAATACATATACCACTTGAGTTAAGGTAGGTCCACACGTATGTCTAATACTAGTGAAACTTTAGACTACAAAAACTGACATTACCATGGTACTGAAACACAGCTACCGAGTCCCTGTCCGGACTCTGACAGAAGTGACAGAAGTGACAGAAGTAACAGAAGTAACAGAAGTAACAGAAGTAACCCTCACAACAAAAACAAAGTAAAACTCCTAACAGCCACACTAAAAATATCAGTCACGCACACAGACACACCATTTCACAGACTATGTTGAAATTCTGTACTACTTTTCACAAGAATGACACTTTAGACAACACATACACGGGACATGAAGAAACACGGAATAAAATATACCCGCACAAATATAGTTACCCACCGCACAAGCGTTTCAAATGGGTATCTATATTATGACTGTGGAGACGGCAATCGACTTAGTAGCCGGCCACAAATGTATCAATCATTCAAAAATCCCCCCCCCTAATCACAACCACTCTCGCCATTCTCTCACAAGACGCAAAACACACGATTACACACGACAGGCCAGTCCTTTATGTTTTGACGTCGTACAAATGCCATAAATCTGCCACACGGAAGTTAAGGTACGTATACGGGAAACTCCTCTCCCAACAATTCTCAAACAACAGACGATTCCTACACTTTGTCCGAAACATAACCGCGATAATACCGTGAACTCGCTTAATTGGTCCCACTGTCCTGAGTACCCATGACATATGAACGAAATCCGAAACTAATACTCCCAGGGCCCGTGTGACCCCATCCGGCACCCCCCCCACGTCTAGACTAAGGACACGTAAAGTTTACAACCCCCCTCCACCCACCCACCTAATAACTCTACCAAACCAAACTCGTACACCCTCTAAACGTTCACAAAAATAAATCGTATGAAACACTGTTTCTTCATACCCACAATCTTTACAAGACGGCAAATCATGTAACTGCCGCGTACACAGAACCGAACCCAATGGCAAGATGTTATGAAAGAATTTATACATTGTATCACGGACTATGGGTCGCAAAGGAAGATCAACCAACCGGTCCAAATCTCCGCCCAAGCATACAGCGGAAACTGACCACAGACCGGTGGCACGTCATCTTCTACAGTCACCTGAGCTAACATGCGTAACTTACACGCTCTCGGGTTGGAAACTACAGTAAGTACACACAATATATCTACACATCTATGACGATCACGTCCTGTGACACACTCGCTCAGGTATTGGTACGTCTCACTAACTGGATGGCTCGCCACGTGCAGGTATTGCACATATGTATGTTTAACAAAAAGGGCTAAACTGAAACCATGAAAATATATTAACCCCAAACCTCCCTTGCGAACACTTAAACTAAGCACACTGCAGCGTAACCAACAACAACGACTTCCCCAGATAAACCGAAAGACGCAAACTAACAAACGTGTCTCATCCCTCGGGCACAACAGAAAAACACGCACGACGTGCCATACCTTAGCATATAGGATGGAATTAGTAACCAAAACCCGTTGATGGAGCGTTAATCCATGTAACCTCAACATTCCTACACGTCGGATAACACTATCAACCACCATCTGAGAGTTGAGAACGCGCCCCTCATTTGTACTAGACGCATGAATTATCCTACATATTTTTAAAGAATCACGCACAGCCCTGGGGCTCTCCACGGACAGAGGACCCCGTTGCCAAGATCCTAAAAGTAAAAGCCCAGACTTATCTTTATTACATGACATACCCGTAGCTTCACTGAAAATGTTCAAAAGACGATCAACGGTAGACAAACTACCGACATCGGAGATCATAAGTGTCGTATCATCTACATAGCCAACAATATGAATGGTCCTACCACACTGCCCAGTACATGGATGTTGCCCACACCCATTCACCATCGCCCAATATAATGGATCTTGATATAGGGCAAACAGAATGGACGATAACGGACACCCCTGGCGGATCCCATGCTGCAAAGACACAGACTTACCCAGCATCCCATTCACCTGGACACGTAAAACCGCGTCATCGTATAATGACATTACCCATCTGACAACTGGACTTGCAAAACCCTGCAGCTCCAGTATCGTTTTCAACACCAGATGATCTACGTTATCGAATGCGGCCTTCCAGTCTATAGCCAAAATCCCTCCCCCCTTCCCCATTCCACTTTGATGATCACGAACAAAATCACAAATTACTTTTTGTCCCAAAGACATCGATCGCCCTGGAATCCCAGCCTTACTCAGATGTAAAACCTTCCCTAGGAGAGGTTTAATGCGATTACACAAATTTTTTGCATATAATTTATAATCCGTATTTAACAGAGTAATCACCCTGTAATCATGGATATCAGTACTTTCGGTTTTCTTTGGGACAAGAACTACTATTCCTTCCCGTTGAGACCTGTTTAATCTACCCTTATTTTTCATGCTATTCAATAACCGTATTAAAAATCCACGAAGCTCTCCCCAGAATTCCAAATAAAATTCACATGGTAATCCGTCCGACCCCGGCGATTTTCCTGTTTTCATATCTTGAAGGGTAGATCGTATCTCATCAGCCCTAATAGGCCCAATAGCACACAGTTGTTCATCCGTCGTTAACCGGCAAGATATCCATG
Organism: Cherax destructor; assembly: GCA_009830355.1. Classification (NCBI taxonomy): domain Eukaryota; kingdom Metazoa; phylum Arthropoda; class Malacostraca; order Decapoda; family Parastacidae; genus Cherax; species Cherax destructor. The sequence continues at coordinate 23,270 of WNWK01018429.1, forward strand.
AACGAACAACGTCCATGGCAACCGAACGTTCTCGGCAACCACTAAACTTATTACGGTACACAATATCAGCGTAAAGACTCATACAATCGGTATTCGTTATTGTCGTACCCGTCGGGAAGGACTCAACTCCATCGAGTACCGTGAAACTCATGATATTTAAAGCCCGGCGGCGTTGATGTTGTTCACGTAAGACATATGCTGATGGCCGATCACCCCAAAATACTTCATCAATACCAGCCGCAATGCGCGCCCCGTGGAACAACTGATTTTGTAGCTCTGATATTTCCTCTTTCAGTCCGGCAATGGTATCTACTGGATATTCTGCACGTGGCTCGTAACATGCATGCAATTGTTGTCGTAAATAATGTAACTTCCCATAACGTAACTGTCTCGCTTCTTTACTCACCGCCCGAAAAAAAGATTTAATACCAGGTTTACCTCTTAAGTCCCACCACTCTAGAATATCTACAACGCCTACACCTTCGTTCCATAGATGAGACCACATCCCACCAAACAGTACATGAACATATTCCTCTTTTAAAATACTAACATTCAATTTCCAAAATCGAGGTGTTATGTGCGGTAACCCAGTCCAAGAGAGATGTACCAACACCGCACGATGATCGGTAAAATGTTCATCACAAGTCCGGGCACTCCGTATATCTATTGCACGGGCAACATAAATCCTATCGATTCGCGCCGCACAGCCTTGTCTTACAAAAGTGTAATCTACCCACCAACTACATCACCTCCCACATCGTGGAAACCACTCCTTGGAAAATATCACCCAAAAGCTGGGAATAAAAACCACTACCCCGCGGTTCTACATCCCGTCTTCACGTCACACAATTCCAGTCACCCCCCCCCTCACCACCCACAACAGCCACCCCCAAACAGCCACCCGGTAGTGACCGGAAATGATACACAAGAGTATCCTGAAAATCTGTTTTTCGTACTCGCTTCACTCGCCGCAGACCCATACACACTAATAAATCCCACGCGTGTCGTTCCCCACCACCCGTCAACATGCACTAACCTACAATCAGACGCAACTTCCCAATGACGTAACCGAAAAGGACTGCCCTCTCGAATTAATACTGCTACACCACCTTTCAATGGCGGATTATTCACACCATAAACATCATACCCTCGTATCCTCAATTCGTTCACATCCCGATAATTGTGTTCTTGAATTAACACGACATCAGGACTATAATGGCTTAAACACCGTTCAAAGGCATCCTTCCGATGATGTGCCCGCAACCCATTAACATTAATGGTTAGACACTGGAAGGTTGCTGGTTTATATCACACGTAGTCACTCGCAACACATTTATACTCTGGTCTACAATACCATCACCTCCCAGAACAGCATCAGGCAAGAAACTCTCCATCTGTTCAAACTCTACACTGCTATGAGCCGCAATCGTGGCCCACGACTTTTTCCCAGGACGTTGACCTGGAGTCAGTTCATCATCACTGCTTGAGGTACCTGCCGCCCGCTTCCGGGAAATCCCGTCGACTACAGCGCGGGCAGGCGAGGTCTCATGTCCGTGTACTTCCACACTAGTAACTATCACTGTGGGTCCGTCAGGAGTTACAATCGTTGACACAGGGCTTGCAACGCCATCATCGGATGCAACTGGGGTGGATGGTGGCGCTGGACACTCCTCTACTTCACCATCTAATTCCGGAAAGGATACCGGGAGGCCTAATTCAACATCATCTCTCAAGACAGTAGTAGTATTTGATGACGTCACCACATCGACATCATCAACCGTCCTTGCTGTACAGGGCAATGTCACACACGGTAAGACAGGTGAAATATCAGACTCATTGTAGGAGGGCATTGGAGACATTGTTGCTATATAGGCACTCTCAACAACGACGGTGTCTGGAACACGCGTAGGAGCTTTGGATGACACACTGCTGTCACTCTGTTGGCGAGGACGCCGACGGTCACATTGATATGCCATATGCCCATACGCATCACATAAATGACACGTCTTCCTTTGTCCAGGATAATACACATACACTTGTGTACGAAATACTTCAAGGAGCACAAAAGATGGAATGGGTATTTTGATGGACATTTTCACCGAAAAGGACCCATCCGGTTTACCTTCAAAAGGTCCAGTGCCCCACACACCAGCGGTAGTCTGGTATATTGTCCCAAATTTTTCAAAAGCTTTACGGATAGTATACCCATCAGCTTCGAACGGGACATTAAGTATTTTCAAATACGTATAAGTACGAGATACATCTCGTAAACACACTGCTACATCGGGAGTTACTTGATATCGTTGATCTTGATACTGTTGAACGATCTCTTCATATACCGTAGAAGATGTGAACTTAACAAACACCCGGGATGCACCGTTCACGGACACACCATAGATGTCATGGTTAGGAATCTTATATACGTCTCGCAGAATCTGTAGGAGAAGAACGTCTACGCTGTGATCCAATAATGATCCCTGTAGTAGTTCAACACAAACAGTATGAACTCGTCGCCGGTTACCCTCCATGTTGTTGGGTAAAGACGGTTTTCGCCACCAGAGGGCTAGGTGCGGAGCAGACAACCACACACTGTGCACAAGAATTAGGAGGAAAATACAGGGACAATACTGGCAAAATTATTGGAACACAATAATCATTAAAGAAAATATCACAAGGGATAACTTATTTAAAATGCACACAATACTCAGGGAATAATAATACTTACTTCAGATGAGATAAAAAACACAACACTATATGTAAATGAAATATGACACCAAAAAATTAATCAGAGACGATGCTAGGAAAATCAAAATTAAGGAAAAAACGAATTTAACACTTAGTCTGCAATGAAATCACGAATCTCAGGATAACACAAGTTCACTATAATGAGAAAAATGTTTCAAACACTCGCAATTGTCTCTAATTATATGAAAACAATGTCTCTAGGCTGTAGATTGAAGATAGTGGTGGTTGGAATCTGGAGTTGGAGGTGGTGAGTGGAGAATTTGCGCTTAAATGAAGGATCCACACAGAATAGGCCTTTCTCGGCAGCGCTCTAGTTGCAAGGTCACAAAGTCTATATATTCACCGGAAAAATCAACGATAAACCCAAGAGATTGGGTAAAATCAGACACACGTGGTTGCTTTGTGCGCTTGGGTGGTGAGGGGCTGGGTAGGCTGACTCACGTGGTCCCACGTGCTCAGGTTGGCTCCGCTTATACTAGACACGAGAATCCAAGCCAGGGTGGCTTGGAACAAACCAGAATACCACAGGGATGGTATTGGCACTCAAAACAGCTATGCACTGGAGCACAAATCGATAGATAAGCAAGAACTCAACGTGGCTTACTGGCTTAGACACTGACACTCAGCTGGGTTAGGTTTGCTGGCTTAAACCTTTCACACAGGTTTAGATGGCTTGGAGTCTTGTAACTATGAGCACAGCAGGGTAGAAAGCTGCCTTAAGGCTAGGCTGGCTTAAACAGGTTGGGTGGCTTGGCTTAGGCACTCCCCGCTCACAGACTGGCTTATCTCGTGGCTTAATTTGCAAAACCCGGTTCTACCCCTCGAAGGTTTTAACAAATAAGAGATAAGGCACTTAGCTGACCAGAAACAGTGTAGACAGGCTGACGAATGCTGGCTTGGGGTTGGTAGCGTCTGTAGGCGTACACACTGGCACACAAGAATTCTCCCGGCTTGGTAAAACTCATCTCCTGAAATCACCATAATCAACAAAATTACGGGCCCACTGGTGTCACCAATTGTCGTATGGGTTCCAGGAGGTATGTGGTAGTAGAGAAACTATCGTAGGGTGGTAACGATATATTGAGTAAGTGAGGAAGGAGAGCCCAGCCGTACCTGCTCTGCAGGTACGCTTGAGGGAAGAATCCCACATGCGAGAGGCGTGACGTTACAGGTAGCTATGCTAGGGATCTTAAATATAAATATAGCTGGTACTAAGCTATACTACACAAGTATAATATTACTGACATGTGGGCTGGTCTCCTAGAGTGTAGGTTCCACACCTACACTGTGTGGGCAGGTCTCCTGGAGTGTAGGTTCCACACCTATACTGTGTGGTCTGGTCTCCTGGAGTGTAGGTTCCACACCTGTACTCTGTGGGTTGGTCTCCTGGAGAGTAGGTTCCACACCTACACTCTGTGGGCTGGTCTCCAGGAGTGTATGTTCCACACCTACACTGTGTGGGCAGGTCTCCTGGAGTGTAGGTTCC
>WNWK01018429.1:30000-39978 GCA_009830355.1 Cherax destructor
GTAGAAGCAGCTGCAGTAGTAGTAGTGTTGTAGAAGCAGTGGTAGTAGTGTTGTACAATCAGTAGTAGTAGTGTTGTAGAAGCAGTAGTAGTAATGTACAAGCAGTAGTAGTAGTATTGTAGAAGCAGTAGTAGTAGTAGTAATAGCATTGTAGAAGCAGTAGTATTAGTAGTATTGCAGAAGCAGTAATAGTAGTAGTCTTGTAGAAGTAGTAGTGTTGTAGAAGCAGTAGTATTGTAGAAGCAGTAGTACTAGTGTTGTAGAAGCAGTAGTATTAGTAGTAGTAGTATTGTAGAAGAAGTAGTAGTAGTCTAGTAGAAGCAGTAGTAGTAGTGTTGTAGAAACAACAGTAGTAGTAGTAGTGTTGTAGAAACAACAGTAGTAGTAGTAGTATTGTAGAAGCAGTAGTAGTAGTAGTGTTGTAGAAGCAGCAGTAGTAGTAGTAGTGTTGTAGAAGCAGCAGTAGTAGTAGTAGTGTTGTAGAAGCAGAAGTATTAGTAGTGTTGTAGAAGCAGTAGTAGTAGTAGTGTTGTAGAAGCAGAAGTATTAGTAGTGTTGTAGAAGCAGTAGTAGTAGTAGTGTTGTAGAAGCAGAAGTATTAGTAGTGTTGTAGAAGCAGCAGTAGTAGTAGTAGTGTTGTAGAAGCAGCAGTAGTAGTAGTAGTGTTGTAGAAGCAGAAGTATTAGTAGTGTTGTAGAAGCAGTAGTAGTAGTAGTAGTTTTAGTCGTAATGGTAGTACTAATTTCAAATTTTATTATTAATATAATTATTATTATTATTTATATTTATACTTTAAGTATTATTATTTTATCATTGTTATTATTATTAGTAGTAGCTGTAGTAGTAATATTAATTGCATAAGTAGTAGTAATAGTAGTAGTTGAAATTTATATTATTTTTATTATTATTGTTATTTAGATTTAGATTTAAATAAATATTTTAACCTCTATTGAGATCAGTTACTTTATATAAGTGACCAATTAATTTTGTATTAGCAGCTGCCTCTCCATGTAGACGAACAATATATTAATTATTTCTTTTGTATTTTGATAAACTTTTGAAATACTATTACGAGAAATACTTACTGGAGTATACCTGGAGACGGTTTCAGGAATCACATCGTGGTGGATCAGAGCCTGATCAACCAGGTTGCTATTGTTGGCTGCACGCAAACCGACGTACGAACCACAGCCCGGCTGGTCAGATACTGACTTTAAGTGTATGTCCAGCGCCTTCTTAAAGACAGCCAGGGGTCGATTGGTAATCCCCCTTATGTATGCTGGGAGGCAGTTAAACAGTCTTGGTCCCCTGTCACTTTTTGTATTGTCTCTTAGAGTAATCGTTGCGCCCCTACTTTTCATTGAGGGGATGTTGAAACTCCTGTCGAGGTTTTTACTTTCGTAAGGAGTGATTTTCGTGTGCAAATTTGGAACTATTTCCTATAGGGGTTTCCAAGTGTATAACATCATGTATCTTTCTCGCCTGCGTTCCGGGGAGTACAAGTCAAGGGAATTCAACCGTTCCCATTAATTTTGGTGCTTTATGGTACTAATGCATGCCGTTAAAGTTGCCTGTACATTCTCCAGGTCTGCAATTTCGCCTGCTTTGAAAGGGGCCGTTAGTGTGCAGCAATAATCCAGCCTAGAGAGAACAAGCGATTTGAAGAGAATCATAATGGGCTTGGCATCCCTAGTTTTGAAGGTTCACATTATCCATCCTATCATTTTCCTAGCAGATGTTGTTAGCATGGAGTATTATATCGTTAGTAGTATATCGTTAGTAGTATATCGTTAGTAGTATATCGTTAGTAGTATATCGTTAGTAGAATATCGTATTATTTCCAGATTTGGGCCTTGTATTTGCAATTCTTAGTCCAGCATTCTGCTTATTCATTAACATTCGTTCATTTCGATTTATGTTGGGTCTGAAGACTATATGATGACTGATGAGGATGTAGTGACAACTGTGCCGCTGATTCAGAGGCACTACTGAACTACTACAACAACTGTGCCGCTGATTCAGCGGCACAGTTGTTCTAGTACTTCAGTTGTTCTAGTAGTTCAGTTGTTATAGTAGTTCAGTTGTTATAGTAGTTCAGTTGTTCTAGTAGTTCAGTTGTTCTAGTAGTTCAGTTGTTATAGTAGTTCAGTTGTTCTAGTAGTTCAGTTGTTCTAGTAGTTCAGTTGTTATAGTAGTTCAGTTGTTCTAGTAGTTCAGTTGTTATAGTAGTTCAGTTGTTATAGTAGTTCAGTTGTTATAGTAGTTCAGTTGTTCTAGTAGTTCAGTTGTTATAGTAGTTCAGTTGTTCTAGTAGTTCAGTTGTTATAGTAGTTCAGTTGTTCTAGTAGTTCAGTTGTTCTAGTACTTCAGTTGTTCTAGTAGTTCAGTTGTTCTAGTAGTTCAGTTGTTATAGTAGTTCAGTTGTTCTAGTAGTTCAGTTGTTATAGTAGTTCAGTTGTTCTAGTAGTAAATCATCATATTGTTAGCTTCGTGAGTGATGGGTTGCAATGTTAGGTTAGGGTGGTTTATGTTAGATTAGGTGAAGTTTGGTTTGGTTAGGCTGAAAGCTTTATATTGGATACTCGTGCTGAAAACATTGAAGATTTGTGTTGAGTATTGGATAGGAGTGTGAACAGTGGGTTAAGTCTCCAGTGGTACTGTAGTAACAGATTTGAAAAGGAGGTATAAATGTTATGTCAGAATTTTTTCTGAGAGCAGTATTTACTGTGGAATTTTTTTGGATTTTCCTAAATTCAGCATGTGTAAATTTGAATAATACAGTAATTGTGTAATAAAATGTTATGCTGATTTGACCCTTTCGAGAAATTTCGAGTGGGGGAGGGGACAGAACAGCGGCTGAGTGACGCCGCAGAGAGACGTCATAATGAATTTAATGTGTGAACGCTAGACTGAATTATGCAATGTAATCAGGTGTTTTCGAAGGTGAGTTGGTGTATATCGGCATCAATCCGTAATTTAGAAATTGCTGACATGTTCCTGCTGGTGCTTGAAATGGCTCAAGATGTCCTCAAGTGGCTACACTTTCCACTGAAGGACATCTTGAATTAGGGCACCACTACGTTTGCTGAGGAAACCATTAGTATTGAGAAGACGAACCTGTAAACAAGATCGACACTTGCCTTTCCTAACCTTTCTACTTGTACCATTTCCTTGGTTGCTAGCTTCCTCCTGATAAGCATCCATACAGCTGGCTAGATTGTAAGAAAAAGGTACAATATGCTGTGTGGAGCAAGGGTGTGGAAGGCGTCGTTATAGTGGATGCAGCGAGGGTGAATGGTGCGTGCAAGAGGTATTATGTTTCACCCTGGTTGTCTGGTCGGGCATGGGAGGTGGGAATGAAAAACTGCGCTCTACCGTGGGGATAACAACCTGGGAAACAATGTTCGGGAGTGGGGAGGAAAAACGCGCGGGTAGTCACTGTACGCTTGACGTATATTGATATTCACGGGCGTACACAGTTTATATTGTTCACACTGTCTTAAACTCAGCAGTATTTGTTTGCCATAAACATCATATAACATTTGTACGATATATATGTACCGCTAAATGTGTAAAACTTGCGATTTTGACTTAAATAGCAACGCACTTCTTGCTGAAAAGAGCAAGATAAAATTTGTGTATGAAATAATTTCGCAAAAATCATTCTGAACGTAACGAACAAAAATATTTTCCATTGTGTTATTTTATTATTAAATTAACCTAAACTAATCAAAAATATATTTAGTTGGTTTAGCCTAAATTAAATTGCGCTTGGTAAGTTTCCTAAGGTACTTTTGGTACAAAATTATTAATTTTTATATTAACATAAATGAAAAATATATATCTTTAAATGCATAAGAATATTTTTTAGAAATGATTTAATGAGTTCTTGCTGAACTTTAATGAGTTCTTGCTAAATGACCAGTTTTACCTATTCGGCACGACATATATATATATATATATATATATATATATATATATATATATATATATATATATATATATATATATATATACAAACACCAGGGTCCACTGTATATATATATATATATATATATAATATACAGTGGACCCCGTGTTCGTCCATTTTTCGTAACAGAATGCTGTTCAAGTGTCATTACCATCCGAATATATTCCCTTAAGAAATAATGTAAAATAGACTAGTCCTTTTAGACCCCCAAAACTACACTTATAAAAGCATTTAAAAAATAAACTTACATAAAAGGGCGTGTTTTGAGCAGGACGAACACCGGGGGTCCACTGTATATATATATAAATAGAGAGAGAGAGAGAGAGAGAGAGAGAGAGAGAGAGAGAGAGAGAGAGAGAGGAAACTTATGAATTGTAATATAAAACACTTTCTGTTTGTCATTCTTAATATTTAAAATTGTTTTGTTAATGCTTCACTGAGGACACAACATTCGCACTCCCAACATTTCACATTACAGTGATTTAAGTGTTTACAATATGTGTACCTTAAGAATGATCTATATCCCAAAAATTGCTGAAAACAGCACTTGTGAATTGTTGTCAATTGCATGCTCTTGAGGCATGAAGCAGACTCTTCTCTTCAGACTATTTTATAAACCTCAGCTGAATAGCGTTGTATGTATTTATTTTGCTTAGAATTTTTTATATAGTTTGCTATTCCTGGAATGGAATTCACGATAGTGCATAAGATTATTACTAGAACTATGAGCGAAGGCGTTGATGTTGTTGATTGTAGGTCATTGGAGGAAGTGCTGTCATTACTAGCCTCTGTATATCTATATTTGTGTGAGGAAGGTGATAATGTGTGTGTGTGTGTGTACGTGAGAGTGTATATGTGTGCCTGTGCTCACCTAGTGTGTGTGTGTGTGTGTCTGTACTCACCTAGTGTGTGTGTGTGTTTGTACTCACCTAGTGTGTGTGTGTGTGTGTGTCTGTACTTACCTAGTGTGTGTGTGTGTGTGTGTGTGTGTATGTGCTCACCCAGTGTGTGTGTGTGTGTGTGTGTACTCACCTAGTTTGTGTGTGTGTCTGTACTCACCTAGTGTACTCACATATTTGTACTCACCTATTTGTGGTTGCAGGAGTCGAGTAATAGCTCCTGGCCCCGCCTCTTCACTGATTGCTACTAGGTCCTCTCTCTCCCTGGTCCATGAGCGTTTTCAAACCTCGTCTTAAAACTATGTATGGTTCCTGCCTCCACTACGTCACTTTCTAGGCTATTCCCCTTCCTGACAACTCTATGACTGAAGAAATACTTCCTAACATCCCTTTGACTCATAGGAGTCTTCAACTTCCAATTGTGACCCCTTATTTCTGTGTACCATCTCTGGAACATCCTGTCTCTATCCACCTTGTCTATTCCACACAGTATTTTGTATGTCGTTATCATGTGTCTCCTAACCCTCCTGTCCTCCAGTGTCATCAGGCCGATTTCCCTTAACCTTTCTTCGTAGGACAATCCCCTTAGCTCTGTGACTAGTCTTGTTGCAAACCTTTGCACTTTCTCCAGTTTCTTGACGTGCTTGACCAGGTATGGGTTCCAAAGTGGTGCTGCATACTCCAGTATGGACCTGACATATATGGTTGTACAGAGTCTTGAACGATTCCTTAGTGAGGTAGGGGAACGCAATTCTTAGGTTTGCCAGACTCCCGTAAGCTGCAGCAGCTATCTGATTGATGTGTGCCTCAGGAGATGTGCTCGGTATTATACTCGCCCTAAGATCTTTTTCCTTGAGTGAGGTTTGCAGTCTTTGGCCACCTAGCCTATACTCTGTCTGCGGTCTTCATTGCCTTCCCCGATATTCATGACTTTGCATTTGGCAGGGTTAAATTCAAGGAGCCAGATGCTGGACCAGGCTTGTAGCCTGTCCAGATCTCTTTGTAGTCCTGCCTGATCCTCGTCTGATTTAATTCTTCTCATTAACTTCACATCATCTGCAAACAGGGACACTTCTGAGTCTATCCCTTCCGCTCGTCAGAGGTACCCACTCTGACACCTCGTCATGTACCATGACTCGTTGTTGCCTCCCTGTCAGATATTATCTGATCCGTTGCAGTGCCTTTCCTGTTATATGTGCTGATCCTCTAACTTTCGCATTAACCTCTTGTGAGGAACTGTGTCGAAGGCCTTCTTGCAGTCCAAGAAAATGTAGTCTATCCACCCCTCTCTCTCGTGTCTTACTTCTGTTACCTTGTCATAAAACTTCAGTAGGTTTGTGACACAGGATTTTCCTTTCCTGAAACCGTGCTGGTTGTCGTTTATAAGCTTGAGTCTTTCTAGGTGCTCCACCACTCTCCTCCTGATGATCTTCTCCATGACTTTGCATATTATACACGTCAGTGACACAGGTCTGTAGTTTAATACCTCGTGTCTGTCTCCTTTCTTAAAAATTGGGACTACATTTGACATCTTCCACGACTCAGGTAGTTGCCCAGTTTCAATGGATGTGTTGAAGATTTTTGTTAGTTTGTTAGTGGCACACACAACATCTCTGCTCCCTCTCTAAGGACCCATGAAGAGGGTGTGTGTGTCTGTGTACTCACCTAGTGTGTGTGTGTGTGTGTGTGTGTGTGTGTAGAGGAGGGAAGGTAGGGTAATGGAGAAACAGCGTCTATTGAAAAACGGATTTTTATGATTTGTTTTATGATTCCAAGTTTATGGCAAAGACTACGTTTTTTAGTCTCACTTGGGAAATTATTTTTTATCACTCATGTGAATTAATAGAAAATTTAAATATCTTAAACAAATATCTTAACTGATATTTGGAATAAATATATTATGATTTTCTAAGATAAACAAGAGTCTTGAGGATAATACGTTATTTATTCACGAGTTCTGTGAATAATATAAATACAATATCTGTTGTATCTATGGGAAATGATTAAAATCCATGAAAACAAGATTCACTTTAAATACTTGGAAAATAATGTTATCATTGGAGCAAAAACTGCATTCGAAAAGTGGGAATTTCTAAAAGAAACAGTAAAACTTGCATTTTGTGCCTTGGAAAGAAAAGAATTATGTTTCCAAATTGGAGTTAATTTGGATTATTGAAAGAAAGTGCCACAAGTAGAAATTTAGAGCAAAAAATGTGTTTCACTTTATTTTGAAGTCGTGAAAAACTTTGTTATATGTATACTCGAATCGTATCTGCTATAATAATACTATTTATGTTTACTATTTATGTTTATTGAGGAAATGGATGTTTGGGGTTGAGTCGTTATAAGATGTTCTTTTTCTTGTTCTCGTTATATTTGATAATATCTCACGTCATATTTTTTTTAATTCTAGGGGGTATCTCCTAGAATTATGACTAATTAGGTTCACTATTAATAAGGATACCCTTCCAAACAGCAAATATCCCAAACCCCTAATTTGTAAAGAGCGCAGGCTCTGTACTTCCCACCTCCTGAACTCAAGTCCGGCTTACCTCTTCATATGAATCCCTTCACCAAATATTACCTTGTTCATACTCCAAGAGCTCGTCAAGTCCCAAAAACCGTTGGTCTCCACTCTCTCCTATCTAGTACGCTCACATATGCCTGCTGTATGTCGAAGCTCCTTGCACACAAAACCTTTACCCCATTCATCCATCCTTTCCTCTGCTACAGATTTACACACCCTCCAAGTCATCATATTGTGTTCCAACCTCTCCAAATGTCCGAACCGCCTCAACAACTCCTCCTCATCCCTCTGGATAATACTTTTAGTAACTCCACACTGCCTCCTAATCTTCAAACAGTGAATTTTCTGTATAATATTTACACCACACATTGCCCTCAGACACGACATCTCCACTGCCTCCAGTCTCCTCCTCTCTGCAACATCCACCACCCATGCTTCACACACATATATAAGAGTGTTGATACCACTATACTCTCACACATTCCCCTTATTGCTTCCATGGATAAAGCTCATTTTCTCCAGAGACGCCTTAGAGCATATGTTCGCAGTCTTTCTTATACACATAAATACATATACTTAAGTATACATCGACACATACATAAAAAATACATACATAAATAAGTAAATACACATTTGCATTAGTACACACAATAATACATATACATATGTATTTATATGAAACTGTACATATTCAGACATTCATATTCATACAGGTATGCTTATGTTTAGCTTTTCCTGCATCAGAATTTTATGACCTGTTACTGGGATGAGACATTAACATGCCTTCAATCTTTGTCTCTGTATAAAGTACCCGCATAAATGTTTACAAATTATATATCTACTTGTGTATTACCACTTACTTCTAGATTTGTAATATTCGGATTCTATATTATTGATGCCAGTAGGTGTATCTGTATATCGAAATATCAGATGTTATTTCTATGAATATAATAGGTGTTTTATTATTCAAGTTGGTTACTGAGTATACAAGGACATGTCTTAGGTAAATGCAAATGCCTCAAATTCTTTAGTTTGGAGATTCACTTGAGATAACCCACGTACCAGATGACGTGTGACGGCTTGGCTGCACACAGCAGTCTGCATTGAGTCAGCACGGATGTCTGTGACCACAGTGATCAATATAACAAAAGCACGTAGAGTAAAAATAAATAAAATAGTCAAACTATACCACTGGTGGGGTTAGAACCCACGATCAGAGAGTCTCAACTCCAGACCGTCGCGTTAGCCACTGGGCCAGCTAGCTTCAATAAGATAAAAAACTTGCATTTGTGGACACAGTGGTGCCTATGCTAACCTTCCTATGGTGTCGAAATATATCTAGTTAGATGAATCTTATTGAAGCTAGCTGGCCCAGTGGCTTACGCGACGGTCTGGAGTTTTGAGACTCTCTCTGATCGCGGGTTCTAACCCCACCCGTGGTATGGTTTGTTTGCAATCGTGCCATTACAATTTCGTGAGTCAGTTAAATAAAATAGTCTAAGTTGAACCATTACCCCGTGAATCGTGCAAATTCACTCTTGACACTACCTTAATCTTGTTCCCCTCTGCCTTGCCTATATTCATAGCTCTTATGATGGACTGCAGAAGGATGAAATTGAATACGCCCTGTGGATTGTGAATTTCTGCATTGACAAAAATTATAGGGTATAATGGTGAACTCTTATGTTAACATGTAACGTGTACCAACACTCAGAATCACTATGGCAGCAGCTTGGCTCCTGCCCAATATCTTGCTGAATATCCATGACTTGTAGTAAGAGTTCATAAAGTATCGCTCAGCCTGGACTCAACAATTTTTTTTTATATTCTTGTAGACTTTCGTGGTTGCTGCTGTTTCGTGGGATGTCGTTTTTTTCCCAGATGTGATAGATATTCTTATGAAGTATCACACCTTATTTGTAATATTGGCGACTTCATTTATCTAGTAGCTTTCCCTGAACCGTGAAGGTCTAGGCAGAGATAGTTAGTTTAAAGTTTTACGGGCTTTACCACTTCCAATATACATAGAGTTAAGATGTACTTTAATTGAACTATTGTAGACAGGAGATGTGCATTTCTTTGCTTTATAGATTCGCAGATATGAAGTAAACTTTTGGAATATTCACTATTGGCATTTTTACCTTTCCAATTTTTTTTTAAAGTTTTAAATTCTTTTGATTTACGCTGATTCAATTAAAATTTATTATCCTTTAATAACATTTCCCTTTGAAACGGGGTTAAAATTTTTCCCCCTCTCCTTTCCTTTTATGAGAGGAGGCATTTGGAAAACACTGAACTTTTAAAGACTGCAGAGAGTACACCTGTTCATTTGCTCTGTCCTGGTTTTTGGGCCCAGCAAAGCGATGAGGAAAAAATTTTTCCAAAAAAAAGCTTTGGGTTATTTATGTTTTTTTCGTATTGGTACGGGTTATTAAGATCCGCGTACATCATGTGTTATTTTTAACTGGTGCTGGTTAATGAAATTTTTCAACATTTTAAAGTTTATTTGGTTTCTGAATTCTGATTGTGGCTCTATGAGTCTCCAATTTTATTTTGCTCTGTGATGCTATAAGCCACAATCA
>WNWK01018430.1:0-39973 GCA_009830355.1 Cherax destructor
ACAACAATCTTCAACACGTCTATCGAAACAGGGCAACTACCAGAGGTATGGAAGACAGCAAATGTAGTTCCAATTTTTAAAAAGGAGACAGAAACGTAGCACTAAACTACAGACCAGTGTCACTGACATGTATAGTATGCAAGGTCATGGAGAAGATTATCAGGAGAAGAGTGGTGGAGCACCTAGAAAGGAATGAGCTTATCAACGACAGCCAACACGGTTTCAGGGACGGAAATCCTGTGTCACAAACCTACTGGAGTTCTATGACAGGGTGACAGCAGTAAGACAAGAGAGAGGGTGGGTAGATTGCATATTCTTGGACTGTAAGAAGGCGTTTGACACAGTCCCACACAAGAGATTAGTGCAGAAGCTGGAGGACCAGGCAGGGATAACAGGAAGCCACTACAATGGATCAGGGAATACCTGTCAGGAAGACAGCAGCGAGTCATGGTCCGTGGCGAGGTGTCAGAGTGGGCGCCGGTGACGAGTGGGGTTCCACAGGGGTCAGTCCTAGGACCGGTGCTGTTTCTGGTGTTTGTGAACGACATGACGGAAGGAATAGACTCGAAGTGTCCCTGTTTGCAGATGATGTGAAGTTGATGAGAAGAATTCAATCGGAAGAGGACCAGGCAGAACTACAAAGGGATCTGGATAGGCTGCAAGCCTGGTCCAGCAATTGGCTCCTGGAGTTCAACCCAACCAAGTGCAAAGTCATGAAGATTGGGGAAGGGCAAAGAAGACCGCAGACGGAGTACAGTCTAGGGGCCAGAGACTACAAACTTCAATCAAGGAAAAAATCTTGGGGTTAGTATAACACCAGGAACATCTCCTGAGGCGCACATCAACCAAATAACTGCTGCAGCATACGGGCGCCTAGCAAACCTAAGAACAGCATTCCGACATCTTAATAAAGAATCGTTCAGGACCCTGTACACTGTGTACGTTAGGCCCATACTGGAGTATGCAGCACCAGTTTGGAACCCACATTTATCCAAGCACGTAAAGAAACTAGAAAAAGTGCAAAGGTTTGCAACAAGACTAGTCCCGGAGCTAAGGGGTATGTCCTACGAGGAGAGGTTAAGGGAAATCGACCTGACGACACTGGAGGATAGGAGAGATAGGGGGGACATGATAACGACATATAAAATACTGAGAGGAATTGACAAGGTTGACAGAGACAGAATGTTCCAAAGAGGGGACACAGCAACAAGGGGACACAGTTGGAAGTTGAAGACTCAGATGAATCACAGGGATGTTAGGAAGTATTTCCTCAGTCACAGAGTAGTCGGGAAGTGGAATAGCTTGGGAAGCGATGTAGTGGAGGCAGGTTCCATACACAGCTTTAAGAAGAGGTATGATAAAGCTCATGGCGCAGGGAGAGTGACCCAGTAGCGGCCAGTGAAGAGGCGGGGCCAGGAGCTATGTCTCGACCCCTGCAACCACAACTAGGTGAGTACAACTAGGTGAGTACACACACACACACACACACACACACACATTTATTCAGCCATATAGTAGTCAGGAAGTGGAATAGTCTAGCGAACGATATAGTGGAGGCGGGAACCATACATAGTTTTAAGATAAGTTATGATAAAGCTCATGGAGCAGGGAGAGCAGAGACCCAGTAGCGGACAGCGAAGAGGCGATGCCAGGAGCTGAGTCTCGACCCCTGCAACCACAATTAGGTGAGTACAATTAGGTGAGTACACACACACACACACACAAACACAAAAACACACACAAATGTATGCAGATGACGCAAAACTAAAGAAAAGAATAAAAATAGAAGAGAATAGAGAGAGGCTACAGGAAGACTTGGACAAATTGTCAGAGTGGTCAAACAATTGGCTAATTTAATGTTATGAAAAATAAATGCTAAGTCATGAAATCTGTGGATGGAGATGACCAGAGATGGATTGCAGCTGACGAAGCGATAAAATACAAATATCTCTCATGGAGAAAGATCTTGGAGTGAACATCACACCCAGCATATCGCCAGAGGTGCACATAAATTACATAGCATCTCTAGTACATGCGAGGTTAGCTAATCTGAGACCTGCCTCCAGAAACCTCAAAAAAAATATCTAGTACTCTTTGCATGACATGTCTGGCGTGTCGTGGAGTATGCAGTACCAACATGGAACCCCACTTGGTCAAGACTAGTCCCAGAGCCGAAGAGATTGAGTTACGAGTAAATACAGAACGAAATGTATCCATGAAATTTAGGACAGGAAAATATATGATTACGACATATAAGATACTCAGAGGATTTGAAAGATCAGACAGGCACACACTTTTCGAAAGGTCAAGTCATAGGGGGCGAGGGGTCATAGACGGACGCTAAAGGTTAAGTTAGGTAAGGTTTGTCAGGAAACAGGGCAAGTGTTTCCTGGCGCAGGTTTTAGTCATATGATAACCCGCAGTTGGAGTTTTTGGTCATCTGAACGAGGCCTTCCGCTGGCTTACCGGTCAACCTCTTTGAAAATTATGGTTATGATTATAACAAATTGTTGTTACGGATGTTAAAGATGAACCACAAGCGTGTATACCTGGAGTATACCTGGAGTATACCTGGAGTAATACCTGGAGTATACCTGGAGTAATACCTGGAGTAATACCTGGAGTAATACATGGAGTATACCTGGAGTATGCCTGGAGTAATACTTGGAGAATATCTGAATACCTGGAGAATACCTGGAGTATATCTGGAGTAATACATGGAGTATACCTGGAGTAATACTTGGAGTATACCTGAAGTAATACCTGGAGAATACCTGGAGTATATCTGGATAATACCTGGAGTATACCTGAAGTAATACCTAGAGTATACCTGAAGTAATACCTGGAGTATACCTTGAGTAATACCAGGAGTAATACCTGGAGTATACCTGGAGTAATACCTGGAGTATACCTGGAGTTATACCTGGAGTATACCTGGAGTAATACCTGGAGTATACCTGGAGCAATACCTGAAGTATGCCTGGAGTTAACTGGAACATATAGTCCAAGAGGAGAATAGTGGAAGACTGCTGGAGAGTGAAAGGGAAACATATCAGATCAAAGGAGAATGAGTGGAATGAGCTAGATGGAAAAGTGAAAGAGTGAACAATATATCAGATCGAGTAGTTAAAAAGTCAAACTAAGCAGAGATGAGTTTAAACACCAGGACTCAAATAGACCACCTCAACACACACACACACACACACACACACACACACACACACACTACATTGGCCTTCTTCCATACCTCAGACAGATACCTGAGGTATGGAAGAAGGCCAATGTAGTCCCCATCTTTAAAAAAGGAGACAGAAAAGAGGCACTAAACTATAGACCGGTGTCACTTACATGTATAGTGTGCAAAGTCCTGGAGAAAATCATCAGGAAAAGAATGGTGGAGCACCTCGAGCTGAAGAGGATAATAAACACCAGACAGCACGGATTCCGGGAAGGCAAATCCTGTGTAACAAACCTCCTAGAGTTCTATGATAAAGTAACAGAGGTAAGGCAAGAGAGAGAAGGGTGGGTTGATTGCATTTTCCTGGACTGCAGGAAGGCCTTCGACACAGTTCCTCACATGAGATTAGTAAAGAAGTTGGAAGAACAAGCATGTATAACAGGAAGGGCACTGGAATGGATCAGGGAATACCTCACAGGGAGGCAACAACGGGTCATGGTGCGTGATGAGGTATCACAGTGGGCGCCTGTGACGAGCGGCGTACCGCAGGGGTCAGTCCTAGGACCAGTGTTATTCTTGGTATATGTAAACGACATGACGGATGGGATAGACTCAGAAGTGTCTCTGTTCGCAGATGATGTGAAATTAATGAGGAGAATCACATCGGAAGAGGACCAAGCAGGACTTCAAACAGACCTGGACAAGCTTGACATCTGGTCTAGCAACTGGCTTCTCGAATTCAATCCCACCAAATGCAAAGTCATGAAGATCGGAGAAGGACAAAGAAGACCGCTGACAGAGTACAGGCTAGGTGGACAAGGGCTACAAACCTCGGCAAAGGAGAAAGACCTTGGGGTGAGTATAACGCCAAGTACGTCTCCGGAGGCACACATCAACCAGATAACTGCGGCAGCTTATGGGTGACTGGCAAACCTAAGATTAGCGTTCCGTTACCTAAACAAGGAATCGTTCAAGACACTGTACACCGTGTACGTCAGGCCCATACTAGAATATGCAGCACCAGTCTGGAACCCACACCTGGTCAAGCACGTAAAGAAACTAGAGAAAGTGCAAAGGTTTGCGACAAGGCTAGTTCCACAACTCAGGGTCTGTCCTATGAAGAAAGGTTGAGGAAATAGGACTAACAACACTGGAGGAAAGAAGGGTCAGAGGAGACATGATAACGACATACAAAATACTGCGGGGAATCGACAAGGTAGACAGGGACAGGATGTTCCAGAGAGGGAACACAGAAACAAGGGGACACAACTGGAAGCTGAAGACTCAGATGAGTCAAAGGGATGTTAGGAAGCATTTCTTCAGCCACAGAGTAGTCAGGAAGTGGAATAGTCTAGAGAAAGATATAGTGGAGGCAGGAACCATACATAGTTTTAAGACAAGGTATGATAAAGCTCATGGAGCAGGGAGAGCGGAGACCCAGTAGCAGACAGCGAAAAGGCGGGGTCAGGAGCTGAGTATCGACCCCTCCAACAACAATTAGGTGAGTACAATTAGGTGAGTACACACACACACACACACAAGTAATGGGAAGACCAGAACGAGTCCTTGGTTCACCCAAAGATGTAGGGAGGCAAAAACTAAATGCACTAGAGAATGGAAAAAGTACAGAAGACAAAGGACCCAGGAAAATAAAGAGATTAGCTGAAGAGCCAGAAAAGAATATGCACAGGTAAGTAAGGAGGCTCAGCGACAATACGAAAATGACATAGCATCAAAAGTCAAGTCTGAACCGAAGCTGTTGTATAGCCACATCAGGAGGGAAACAACAGTCAAGGACCAGGTAATCAGGCTGAGGAAGGAAGGTGGGAGCTCACAAGAAACGACCAAGAGGTATGTGAGGAGCTCAACATGAGATTTAAGGAAGTATTTACAGAGGAGACAGGAAGGGCTCCAGGAATTCAGAATAGGGAGGTACACCAACAAGTGCTGGATGAAATACACACAACCGAGGAGGAGGTGAAGAAGCTGCTATGTGAACTCGATACCTCAAAAGCAGTGGGACCAGACAACATTTCTCCGTGGGTCCTTAGAGAGTGAGCAGAGATGTTGTGTGTGCCACTAACAAAAATCTTCAACACATCCATTGAAACTGGGCAACTACCTGAGGTGTGGAAGATGACAAATGTAGTCCCAATTTATAAGAAAGGAGACAGACACGAGGCATTAAACTACAGATCTGTGTCACTGACGTGTATAGTATGCAAAGTCATGGAGAAGATCATCAGGAGGAGAGTGGTGGAGAACCTAGAAAGACACAAGCTTATAAACGACAACCAGCACGGTTTCAGGGAAGGAAAATCCTGTGTCACAAACCTACTGGAGTTTTATGACAAGGTAACCGAAGTAAGACACGAGAGAGAGGGGTGGATAGACTGGATTTCCTTGGACTGCAAGAAGGCGTTCGACAGAATTCCTCACAAGAGGTTAATGCAAAAGCTAGAGGATCAGGCACACGTAACAGGAAAGGCACTGCAATGGATCAGAGAATACCTGACAGGGAGGCAACAACGAGTCATGGTACGTGACGAGGTGTCAGAGTGGGCATCTGTGACGAGTGGGGTTCCACAGGGGTCAGTCCTAGGACCTGTGCTGTTTTTGGTATATGTGAATGACATAACGGAAGGGATAGACTCAGAAGTGTCCCTGTTTGCAGATGATGTGAAGTTAATGAGAAGAATTAAATCAGTCGAGGATCAGGCAGGACTACAAAGAGCCCTGGACAGGCTACAAGCTTGGTCCAGTAACTGGCTCCTTGAATTTAACCCTGCCAAATGCAAAGTCATGAAGATCGGGGAAGGGCAAAGAAGACCGCAGACAGAGTATAGTCAAGGTGGCCAAAGACTGCAAACCTCACTCAAGAAAAAAATTCTTGGGGTGAGTATAATACCGAGCACATCTTCTGAGGCTCACATCAATTAGATAACTGCTGCAGCATACGAGCGTCTGGCAAACCTAAGAATAGCGTTCCAATACCTCACTAAGGAATCGTTCAAGACTCTGTACACAATATACGTCAGGCCCATACTGGAGTATGCAGTACCAGTTTGGAACCCACACCTGGTCAAGCACGTCAAGAAATTAGAGAAAGTGCAAAGGTTTGCAACAAGACTAGTCCCAGAGCTAAGAGGATTGTCCTATGAAGAAAGGTTAAGGGAAATCGGCCTGACGACATTAGAGGACAGGAAGGTTAGGGGAGACATGATAACGACATAAAATACTACGAAGAATAGATAAGGTGGGCAGAAACAAGAGGTTCCAGAGATGGGACACAGAAACAAGGGGTCAAAATTGGAAGTTGAAGACTCCTATGAGTCAAAGGGATGTTAGCAAGTATTTCTTCAGTCATAGAGTTGTCAGGAAGTGGAATAGCCTAGAAAGTGACGTAGCGGAAGCAGGAACCCTACATAGTTTTAAGACGAGGTTTGATAAAGCTCATGGAGCAGGGAGAGAGAGAGGACCTAGTAGCAATCAGTTAAGAGGCGGGGTCAGGAGCTATGACTCGACCCCTGCAACCACAAATAGGTGACTACAAATAGGTGAGTATACACACAGTCACACACACACACCTGCCCCCCGGCACCAGTGGGTAAAGCTCACTCATGCACGGAGGACTAGTCTCAACCTCAGTGCGGACAGAAACATTCAGTGCACAACACACACCATACATACTACAACACCTAGTGCAATTGACATGTGCACAGGAAAATGGTAACACCATGACATACAGCTACACAGCACAAACACTAACACTCAGTGCACAGGTACTAGCTAACACTCAGTGCACAGGTACTAGCTAACACTCAGTGCACAGGTACTAGCTAACATTCAGTGCACAGATACTAGCTAACACTCAGTGCACAGGTACTAGCTAACACTAAGTGCAATAGCTAACACTCAGTGCACAGGAACTAGCTAACACTCAGTGCACAGGTACTAGCTAACATTCAGTGCACAGATACTAGCTAACACTCAGTGCACAGGTACTAGCTAACACTAAGTGCAATAGCTAACACTCAGTGCACAGGTACTAGCTAGCACTCAGTGCAATAGCTAACACTCAGTGCACAGGTACTAGCTAGCACTCAATGCACAGGTACTAGCTAACACTCAGTGCACAGGTACTAGCTATCACTCAGTGCACAGGTACTAGCTAACACTCAGTGCACAGGTACTAGCTAGCATTCAGTGCACAGGTACTAGCTAACACTCAGTGCACAGATACTAGCTAGCACTCAGTGCAATAGTTAACACTCAGTGCACAGGTACTAGCTAACAATCAGTGCACAGGTACTAGCTAACACTCAGTGCACAGATACTGCTAGCACTCAATGCACATGTACTAGCTAGCACTCAATGCACAGGTACTAGCTAACACTCAGGGACAGGCTATACTAGCATCACTCAGTGCACAGGTACTAGCTAACACTCAGTGCACAGGTACTAGCTAGCATTCAGTGCACAGGTACTAGCTAACACTCAGTGCACAGATACTAGCTAGCACTCAGTGCAATAGGTAACACTCAGTGCACAGGTACTAGCTAACAATCAGTGCACAGGTACTAGCTAACACTCAGTGCACAGATACTTGCTAGCACTCAATGCACAGGTACTAGCTAGCACTCAATGCACAGGTACTAGCTAACACTCAGTGCACAGGTACTAGCTATCACTCAATGCACAGGAACTAGCTAACACTCAGTGCACAGGTACTAGCTAGCACTCAGTACACAGGTACTAGCTAACACTCAGTGGACAGGTACTAGCTAACACTCAGTGCACCGGTACTAGGTAGCACTCAGTGCACAGGTACTAGCTAGGACTCAGTGCACAGGTACTAACACTCAGTGCACAGGTACTAACTAGCACTCAGTGCACAGATACTAGCTAGCACTCAGTGCATGTGTACTATATAGTACTCAGTGCACAGGTACTAGCTAGCACTCAGTGCACAGGTATTAGCTAGCACTATCAGTGCACAGGTACTAGCTTACACTCAATGCACAGGTACTAGCTAACACTCAGTGCACATGTACTAGCTAGCACTCAGTGCACAGGTACTAGCTAACACTCAGTGCACATGTACTAGCTAGCATTCAGTGCACAGGTACTAGCTAACACTCAGTGCACAGGTACTAGCTAGCACTCAGTGCATAGGTACTTGCTAACACGCAGTGCACAGGTACTAGCTAGCACTATCAGTGCACAGGTACTAGCTAACACCCAGTGCACAGGTATTAGCTAGCATTCAGTGCACAGGTACTAGCTAGCACTCAGTGCACAGGTACTAGCAAGCACTCAGTGCACAGGTACTAGCTACCACTATCAGTGTACAAGTATTAGCTAATAATATCAGTACACAGCTACTAGCTAACACTATCAGTACACAGGTACTAGCTAACACTATCAGTACACTGGAACTAGCTAACACTATCACTACACAGTTACTAGCAAACACTGTCAGTACACAGGTACTAGCTAATAATATCAATACACAGGTACTAGCTAACAATATCAATACACAGGTACTAGCTAGCACTATCATTGCTCAGGTACTAGCTAGCACTATCATTGCTCAGGTACTAGCTAGCACTATCATTGCTCAGGTACTAGCTAGCACTATTGCTCAGGTACTAGCTAGCACTATCATTGCTCAACTCATAAACTCTGGCTGACTGAGTGAGTTGCTATTTCTTTCTTATCTCAGCACATCACCGACACCAGCCACGACCCCCACCCCCCCAGCAAGACTGGAACACGAAATAACGTGAGAGGGAGAAAAAAAAGAGAGAAAAAAGAGGGAGAGAGAGAGAATTTGTTTCTTCACGTGTATACCAGGCAGAAGAGTCCTCCTGCCACCACCACCAATAAGGCTGAGCTGGCAGGTGTTGACTGGCAGGTGTTGACTGGCAGGTGTTGGCTGGCAGGAGTGGGCTGGCAGGAGTGGGCTGGCAGGTGTGGGCTGGCAGGTGTTGGTTGGCAGGTGTGGGCTGGCAGGTGTGGGCTGGCAGGTGTGGGCTGGCAGGTGTGGGCTAGCAGGTGTGGGCTGGCAGGTGTTGGCTGGCAAGTGTGGGCTGGCAGGTGTTGGCTAGGAGGTGTTGGCTGGGAGGTGTGAACTGGCAGGTGTTGGCTGGCAGGTATTGGCTGGCAGGTGTGGGCTGGCAGGTGTGGGCTGGCAGGTGTGGGCTAGCAGGTGTGGGCTGGCAGGTGTTGGCTGGCAAGTGTGGGCTGGCAGGTGTGGGCTGGCAGGTGTGGGCTAGCAGGTGTGGGCTGGCAGGTGTTGGCTGGCAAGTGTGGGCTGGCAGGTGTTGGCTAGGAGGTGTTGGCTGGGAGGTGTGAACTGGCAGGTGTTGGCTGGCAGGAGTGGGCTGGCAGGTGTGGACTGGCAGGTATGGGATGATACGTATGGGCTGGCACGTGTGGGCTAACAGGTGTAAACTGGGAGGAGTGGGCTGACAGGTGTGGACTGGCATATGTGGGCTAGCAGGTGTGAACTGGCAGGTGTGGGCTGGCAGGTGTGGGATGGCAGGTGTGGGCTTGCTGGGCTGGACTGGCACGGATGGGCTGGCAATGTAGGGTTGTCAGAGCTGGATTGGCAGAGATGGGCTGGTAGGGTAGAGCTGGCAAGGCTGGCATGGTAGGGCTGAGAGGGTAGGGCTGGCATGGGAGGGCTGGAATGAGAGGGCTGGCAGGGTATTGGCGGAAGGGAAGGGCTGGCGCGGTAGTATTCGTAGGGGAAGGCTGGAAGGGCAGGGGAGTTCTGTCAGAGCAGGGCTGACAGGGCAGGGCTGGCAGAGCAGGGCTGACAGGGCAGGGCTGGCAGAGCAGGGCTGACAGGGCAGGGCTGGCAGAGCAGGGCTGGCAGGGCAGGGTTGCTATCAAGGTGGAGTCAGCGGCAAATTGAGTCATTTGTAAAATGTGTCTCTTGACAGTGTTGTCAGTGGTTGTTGCGGCGCACAGCGCTACCACCAAAACGGTGTTGTCAGCTCTACCACCACAACGGTGTTGTCAGCTCTACCACCACAACGGTGTTGTCAGCTCTACCACCACAACTGTGTTGTCAGCTCTACCACCACAACTGTGTTGTCAGCGCTACCACCACAACTGTGTTGTCAGCGCTACCACCACAACGGTGTTGTCAGCGCTACGAGTGCAAACATTTCCACTCAGCACTCACTAAGGTACAGTGTCTTAACTAGTTTATGGTTGTAACACTGAGGTACAGTCTCATCTTAACTAGCTAATGGTTGTAACACTGAGGTACAGTCTCTTTTTCATTAGTTAATGGTTGTAACACTGAAGTACAGTTTCTTCTTAACTAGTTAATGGTTGTAACACTGAGGTACAGTCTCTTCTCCATTAGTTAATGGTTGGAACACTGAGGTACAGTTTCTTCTTAACTAGTTAATGGTTGTAACACTGAGGCATAGTCTCTTCTTCATTAGTTAATGGTTGGAACACTGAGGTACAGTTTCTTCTTAACTAGTTAATGGTTGTAACACTGAGGTATAGTCTCTTCTTCATTAGTTAATGGTTGTAACACTGAGGTACAGTCTCTTCTTCACTAGTTTATAGTTGTAACACTGAGGTACAGTCTCTTCTTCATTAGTTAATGGTTGTAACACTGAGGTACAGTCTCTTCTTCATTAGTTAATGGTTGGAACACTGAGGTACAGTCTCTTTTGAACTAGTTAATGGTTGGAACACTGAGGTACAGTCTCTTCTTCATTAGTTAATGGTTGTAACACTGAGGTACAGTCTCTTCTTCATTAGTTAATGGTTGGAACACTGAGGTACAGTCTCTTCTTCATTAGTTAATGGTTGTAACACTGAGGTACAGTCTCTTCTTCATTAGTTAATGGTTGTAACACTGAGGTACAGTCTCTTCTTCATTAGTTAATGGTTGTAACACTGAGGTACAGTCTCTTCTTCATTAGTTAATGGTTGGAACACTGAGGTACAGTCTCTTCTTCACTAGTTAATGGTTGGAACACTGAGGTACAGTCTCTTCTTCATTAGTTAATGGTTGGAACACTGAGGTACAGTCTCTTCTTCACTAGTTAATGGTTGGAACACTGAGGTACAGTCTCTTCTTCATTAGTTAATGGTTGTAACACTGAGGTACAGTCTCTTCTTCATTAGTTAATGGTTGTAACACTGAGGTAAGTCTCTTCTTCATTAGTTAATGGTTGGAACACTGAGGTACAGTCTCTTCTTCATTAGTTAATGGTTGGAACACTGAGGTACAGTCTCTTCTTCATTAGTTAATGGTTGTAACACTGAGGTACAGTCTCTTCTTCATTAGTTAATGGTTGTAACACTGAGGTACAGTCTCTTCTTCATTAGTTAATGGTTGGAACACTGAGGTACAGTCTCTTCTTCATTAGTTAATGGTTGGAACACTGAGGTACAGTCTCTTCTTCATTAGTTAATGGTTGTAACACTGAGGTACAGTCTCTTCTTCACTAGTTAATGGTTGGAACACTGAGGTACAGTCTCTTCTTCATTAGTTAATGGTTGGAACACTGAGGTACAGTCTCTTCTTCATTAGTTAATGGTTGTAACACTGAGGTACAGTCTCTTCTTCATTAGTTAATGGTTGTAACACTGAGGTACAGTCTCTTCTTCATTAGTTAATGGTTGGAACACTGAGGTACAGTCTCTTCTTCATTAGTTAATGGTTGGAACACTGAGGTACAGTCTCTTCTTCACTAGTTAATGGTTGTAACACTGAGGTACAGTCTCTTCTTCACTAGTTAATGGTTGGAACACTGAGGTACAGTCTCTTCTTCATTAGTTAATGGTTGGAACACTGAGGTACAGTCTCTTCTTCATTAGTTAATGGTTGTAACACTGAGGTACAGTCTCTTCTTCATTAGTTAATGGTTGTAACACTGAGGTACAGTCTCTTCTTCATTAGTTAATGGTTGGAACACTGAGGTACAGTCTCTTCTTCATTAGTTAATGGTTGGAACACTGAGGTACAGTCTCTTCTTCATTAGTTAATGGTTGTAACACTGAGGTACAGTCTCTTCTTCATTAGTTAATGGTTGGAACACTGAGGTACAGTCTCTTCTTCATTAGTTAATGGTTGTAACACTGAGGTACAGTCTCTTCTTCATTAGTTAATGGTTGTAACACTGAGGTACAGTCTCTTCTTCATTAGTTAATGGTTGGAACACTGAGGTACAGTCTCTTCTTCATTAGTTAATAGTTGGAACACTGAGGTACAGTCTCTTCTTCATTAGTTAATGGTTGTAACACTGAGGTACAGTCTCTTCTTCATTAGTTAATGGTTGGAACACTGAGGTACAGTCTCTTCTTCATTAGTTAATGGTTGGAACACTGAGGTACAGTCTCTTCTTCATTAGTTAATGGTTGGAACACTGAGGTACAGTCTCTTCTTCATAAGTTAATGGTTGTAACACTGAGGTACAGTCTCTTCTTCATTAGTTAATGGTTGGAACACTGAGGTACAGTCTCTTCTTCATTAGTTAATGGTTGTAACACCGAGGTACAGTCTCTTCTTCACTAGTTAATGGTTGTAACACCGAGGAACAGCGTCGTGTTCACTAATTTATGGTTGACACTCAGGTTGACACTCACTATTCCCTGCTAGATCACTCAGTGTTTTTGGCAGAACTACTAAATAAAAACACCTTAGGATCATCCATGGTAAAATTAATTACGAAAAAGTGAAACTCCTATAACGAACAACATAAATAACACAAATACTCTCACTTGAGCCAAGTTAAATTATTGAACATCATTGAAAATCCACGTTAATTTGCCAATGTTTATAGACTTCCCTAAAACTTTCCCAAGATTCCTTCATGAACCACGACTATTAACAATATTATGACGAGTAAAGTGGCCTAAATCATGGATAAACAATCAAGTGTCCCAAGGACAGAGCCACATCACAAACTCTACAGAGATGGCAAGAGAGCCTGGAAACAGGTGGTGATGGGTGAGGTGAACCTGATAGATCCTAAATGGACAGGGAATAGTTCCAAGGTGACAGTTTCTGTGGAAGGAAAAGAGCCAGACAATCTTGTTCATCCCTGTATGATATCCTGTGACTTGTTCTACGTCTGTGGGTGCATTAATATAAACATACACACACACACATATATGCAGGACAAGCCACGGGGGATGGGGTGGAAATATTTAGCGCAAGTACTTTCACACTTCTCAGTGCGTCATCAGGAGCTGTGCAATGTTGCAAGGGCAGCAACAGGAGAAATAGGGTAAGATTTTTTTTCAGAGTACGGTAGCGCGGTGGCACCAGCCTTTGTCAGAGGCTGTTATATATATATATATATATATATATATATATATATGCGCCCAATGAAGTCGCTTTGAGGCAGAAGTCTGTTACAGAGTACATTAAGCATAGTAGCCATTGCCCGGCATTCGCTCGGTGGTGCCTGTTCGCCCAGGCACTACCAACTTTCCTAATCCTTGTGGAATAATGGAAACACTGCGGCACTAGGCTTGTTTTCTGCTCTGTGTTGAAGACTGCCATTTATTCTCAGTTTTGACGCTTTGAATATGCCTTATTCTAATTATGTTTTTCCTTGTCCTGTGAGAATGACTCTAATTTTCTAGTTTTGTTTGAACTCGGCCTCGCTATCTCACCCCCAACCATGTCTGTCTTCATTGACGTATCCATAGACAAGACTAAAAATCTTATGTCTCAGTGTCTGCACTAACAATCTGCCTCCCTTACAAATTCTTAACACTTACCTTGAGTTATGTGAACTTTACAAATATTTATGAGTTGAAATCAACAGTGATACTGTAACCTACACTGGAGGATTGAAGAAAGATTTAAGCCCCTTAGAACTCTTGTTAATTTTCCACACACTTTGCTTAAAAAACCCGGATTAATCGAGAACATGACCATGAGAATAATTCTTAGTGTTCCACTGTGCACTACAACCACAAACATGGAGTAACAACTGAAGCTTCTTACTGTATATAAAATAAAATAATAATACAGTTAAACACAATCTTCTGCGCTAAAATTATGAAAGACTCGACGTCGCCATCACGGCTCAGTTATGTGGTGTTCTATGCTTGCACTGTGCCAGATAGTGTCAATAACATACTAACTCATAGTCTATGCACCAACTGGCTGAAGGCAAATGCCAGTAATTTAGTCAACCTGAACATCCATATTAAATGCAGAACGCCAGTAAATAACATCCGTCCTTGCTCCCTACCTAATATACGGATATCATACATGCCTTTCTTCCTCCTCCTTGTCTCTCCTTCTTCCTTAAATTGGTAGAGTTTTCGGCTCACAACAGAGGAGCATGGTTCAATCCTGGGTGATCCGGGACGTATGGGCAAGTCCCCCAACACTTGCTGTCTCTGTACCCTAGCGGCACATTGATACCTCTTACCTGTTGTGGGTTCCGTTTTGAGAAGCACCTAAGAATACCAGTGGAAATAAGCCACGCTGCTTGGCTTTATTGGATTCTCCTGCGTTAACCCTCCTGAGTTAATAATCCCAACACACTCACACTTTCTCACTCTCACTAGGTCTCAAGCTTGCGTGACTAGGAAGGAAAAAACGGAGATCCCCCCAGTGATTTATATTTCCATGCATCACTTTTAATGTGCGTTCAACGCACTACACGCACACACGCACACACAAAATTACAAAACAGACAATACACATATACACACAGACATACAAACGTACACATACACCCATACACAGCGCTGTCTATGCACAGGAAGGGTAGCAACCAGGTCTGCCACCAGTAAGATACAATCCGAGGAAGTTATTGTGTCTAACCAGGAAACTTGAGGAGCCCAGAAATGGGATCCCAAAAGCCAGGAAGAAGAGGAAGGGGAGCCGAGGAGGAATGGTCTGAGAAGGAACTGTGGGTAACACGGATCAGGTGGAAGGTGGAACAAAAATGGGAGAAAAGTTGAGTGAGTTTTGCAAAACGATGGAGGAGAAAGTACAGAAAGTATTTACAGAGCAACTGCTGAGGCAAAGGTACAAAGCCAGGAAGAGGATCCGAAAGAGATGAAAGAATTGGAGTTGATGAAGAAAAGGGGTAATACGATAGAAGCAGGAATAGGAACAGCAAGTGAAGGAAGAAGAAAAATGAAGACTTTTGCAGAAATACTCTCAGACAACCGCGAGGTACAGGAGATAGCGAGAACACCAAAGAAATTTCTGAAATCGAATACAGAAATATAAAGGAGGGAAAAGAAGTGGGAAGAGGAAAGGGAGAGATCGTTGATTATGCATGGGCTTCAGGAGCTGAAAGGAAAACTTATAATAAAATACAGCAAGTGGAAGAACAGGAGATTAAAGATATCATCCTAACTGGTAGAGAGGCTGAGGTGACCCAGGTGACAAATTTTCAGACACTTGGAAAGTCCACGAGGGGGGGGGGGGGTAATACGCCCAGTTAAATTGCTCTTCACAACAGTAATGGCATGAGACAGGATCGTGTAGTGGAAACCATGGTTAAGAGACAGAGAAATATCGCCGGGTATACTTCGACAGAGACGGAACAAGGAACGTATGGGGACAATTGACAGAGAAAGATGGCAGAGGCAGATAGGAGAGACAGGGCATACAATGACAGATGCATGCCTCTGGAGAAAGGCAGGCATGGAAGTAATGTAACAGGAAGGCAGACGTGGAAGTAATCTGACAGGAAGGCAGACGTGGAAGTAATCTGACAGGAAGGCAGGCATTGAAATAATCTGACAGGAAGGCAGGCATGGAAGTAATCTGACTGGAAGGCAGGCATTGAAGTAATGTAACAGGAAGGCAGACGTGGAAGTAATCTGACAGGAAGGCAGGCATGGAAGTAATCTGACTGGAAGGCAGGCATTGAAATAATCTGACAGGAAGGCAGGCATGGAAGTAATCTGACAGGAAGGCAGGCATGGAAGTAATCTGACTGGAAGGCAGACATTGAAGTAATGTAACAGGAAGGCAGACGTGGAAGTAATCTGACAGGAAGGCAGACGTGGAAGTAATCTGACAGGAAGGCAGGCATTGAAATAATCTGACAGGAAGGCAGGCATGGAAGTAATCTGACTGGAAGGCAGGCATTGAAGTAATGTAACAGGAAGGCAGACGTGGAAGTAATCTGACAGGAAGGCAGGCATGGAAGTAATCTGACTGGAAGGCAGGCATTGGAATAATCTGACAGGAAGGCAGGCATGGAAGTAATTTGACAGGAAGGCAGGCATGGAAGTAATCTGACTGGAAGGCAGACATTGAAGTAATGTAACAGGAAGGCAGACGTGGAAGTAATCTGACAGGAAGGCAGACGTGGAAGTAATCTGACAGGAAGGCAGGCATTGAAATAATCTGACAGGAAGGCAGGCATGGAAGTAAACTGACAGGAAGGCAGGCATGGAAGTAATCTGACAGGAAGGCAGGCATGGAAGTAATCTGACTGGAAGGCAGACGTGGAAGTAATCTGACAGGAAGGCAGGTATTGAAATAATCTGACAGGAAGGCAGGCATGGAAGTAATCTGACAGGAAGGCAGGCATGGCAGTAATCTGACAGGAAGGCAGACGTGGAAGTAATCTGACAGGAAGGCAGGCATGGAAGTAATCTGACAGGAAGGCAGGCATGGAAGTAATCTGACAGGAAGGCAGGCATGGAAGTAATCTGACTGGAAGGCAGACGTGGAAGTAATCTGACAGGAAGGCAGGTATTGAAATAATCTGACAGGAAGGCAGGCATGGAAGTAATCTGACAGGAAGGCAGGCATGGAAGTAATCTGACTGGAAGGCAGACGTGGAAGTAATCTGACAGGAAGGCAGACGTGGAAGTAATCTGACAGGAAGGCAGGTATTGAAATAATCTGACAGGAAGGCAGGCATGGAAGTAATCTGACAGGAAGGCAGGCATGGAAGTAATCTGACAGGAAGGCAGGCATGGAAGTAATCTGACAGGAAGGCAGACATGGAAGTAATCTGACAGGAAGGCAGACGTGGAAGTAATCTGACAGGAAGGCAGACATGGAAGTAATCTGACAGGAAGGCAGACATTTCACACAACGACAATTTTTTTCCCATGGAAGGGAGTGCTAAATCCGTAGGGGGTCATACAGCACCTTGGGGAAGGGGAGGCAATCAGCTTTGATCCAAGAAAATGGAGGGTAGCTCAAGTTCTCCAGATCAAGAGCTCCTCACCCTTCACACAAGACTTGGAAACAAATCCACTTACCTGCAAACCCAGTATCAATTTACCTTGAAAAAGATGACATACATGAAGACTTGTGCACACCTGTACTCACCTGTTTGTGGTTGCAGGGGGTCGAGTCATAGCTCCTGGCCCCACTTGTGTATGTGTAAGAGAGAAAGAGAGAGAGAGAGAGAGAGAGAGAGAGAGAGAGAGAGAGAGAGAGAGAGAGAGAGAGAGAGAGAGAGAGAGAGAGAGAGCCTGCTGGTAGAGAGCTGAGTGTACCAGTAGCTGTTATGGACGGTCATAATTTTTTTAAATGAGAGAAGGGTGAGGAGTGAAGGGGACAAATATTATTGAGTGGGGGAAGTGAACGTAAGAATATGTAAAGATTAGGAAGGAGGGAAGAGAGAGGGAGAGGGAGAGGGAGAGGGAGAGAGAGAGAGAGAGAGAGAGAGAGAGAGAGAGAGAGAGAGAGAGAGAGAGAGAGAGAGAGAGATGAGTAAATGCCTTGGTAGTCAACTCCGAATTTGCTCTGTAAAAACCATCTTAATTAAGGACTATTGTGTATTATCTAAATGTTTAAAGCATGGATAGTAAAACAGAAGGCTCTGTTCCCACCCTCTACTCCCTCCGACCACTGCCGCCATTAAAAACGTGGAGGAAAAAAAAATATACCATACCGTAATGGAAAAAAAGACATGGGATTTACAAGAGACAGACGACATTGACTTAAACTACGTCTACTCACTACTACAGTTCTACCTGAACTACTCTTGTTGTTACTCAGAGCTCTGTGTGTGTGTGTATCACTGTGTGTACTAACCTATTTGTGGTTGCAGGGGTCGAATCACAGCTCCTGGCCCCCGCCTCTTCGCTGGTCACCACTAGTATTACCTGGATTACCTGGAGAGGGTTTCGGGGGTCAACGCCCCTGCGGCTCGGTCTGAGACCAGGCCTCGTGGTGGATCAGGGTCTGATGAACCAGGCTGTTACTGTTGGCCCCACAGCCCGGCTGGTCAGGTATTGACTTTAGGTGCCTGTCCAGTGCCTTCTTGAAGACAGCCAGGAGTCTATTGGTAATGCCCCTTATGTATGCTGGGAGGCAGTTGAACAGTCTTGGGCCCCAGACACTTATTGTGTTGTCTCTCAATGTACTCGTAGCACCCCTACTTTTCATTGGGGGAATGTTGCATCTCTTGCCGAGTCTTTTGCTTTCATAGGGAGTGATTTTCGTGTGCAAGTTTAGTACTAATCCCTCTAGGATTTTCCGAGTGTATCATGTATCTCTCTCGCCTGCATTCCAGGGAATACAAATCAAGGGACTTCAGCCGTTCCCAGTAATTTAGGTGCCTCATCGTACTTATGTGTGCTGTGAAAGTTCTTTGTACATTCTCCAGGTCAGCAATGTCGCCAGCCCTTGAAGGGGGCAGTTAGTGTACAGCAGTATTCCAGCCTAGAAAGAACAAGCGATTTGAAGAGAATCTCATTATCTATCCTATCATTTTCCTAGCAGATACGGTAGATACATTGTTGTGGTCTTTAAAGGTGAGATCTTCTGACATTAACACTCCCAGAACCTTCACATTACGTTTTCGCTCTATTGTATGGTTAGAATTTGTTGTATACCCTGATACAGTTTTAATTTCTTCAAGTTTTCCATATCTGAGTAGTTGAAATTTCTCTTCATTGAACTTCATATTGTTTTGAGTGGCCCATTTGAAGATTTGGTTTATGTCTGCTTGGAGTCTTGCAGTGTCTTCAATGGAGGTCACTGCCATGGCAATCCGAGTGTCATCCGCAAAAGAAGACAAGGAGCTATGGCTTACATCTCTGTCTAAGTCAAATATGAGGATGAGGAATAGGATGGGAGCGAGTACTGTGCCATGTGGAACAGAGGATAACTCTCTCCATGCTCCATAAACTTTATCGTGCCTCTTCTTAAAGCTATGCATGGATCCTGCCTCCACTACATCATTCTCCAAACTGTTCCACTTCCTGACAACTCTATGGCTGAGGAAATGCCTCCTAACATCCCTGGGACTCATCTGAGTTTTCAACTTCCAGTTGTAACCCTTGTTACTTTGTCCCATCTCAGACACATTCTGCCCCTATCCACCTTATCAATTCCTCTCAGTATTTTGTATTTCGTTATCATGTCCCCTTTATCCGTTCTGTCCTCCAGTGTTGTCATGTTGAGATCCCTTAATCTCTCCTCGTAGGACATACCCCTCAGCTCCGGAACTAGTCTTGTTGGAAACCTTTGCACTTTCTCTAATTTCTTGACCCTCTTGACCAGGTGTGGTTTCCATACTGGTGCTACATACTCCAGTATGGGCCTGACGTACACGGTGTACAGTGTTTTGAATAACTCCTTACTCAGGTATCGAAACACTATTCTTAGGTTTGCCAGGCTCACATATGCTGCAGTAGTTATTTGGTTGATGTGCACCTCAGATGTGCTTGGTATGATACTCACCCCAAGATCTTTTTTCTTGAGTGAGGTTTGCTGCTTTTTTTCCTCCTAGCCTGTACTCCGTCTGCAGTCTTCTTTGACCTTCCCCAGTTTTCATGACTTTGCAATTGGTTGAGTTAAACTCCAGGAGCCAGTTGTTGGACCAGGCTTGCAACCTGTCCAGATTCCTTTGTAATACTACAGTGCCTCTGCTTCCTCTCTCACGACCCACGGAGAGATGTTGTCTGGTCCCATCGCTTTTGAGGTATCTAGTTCACTTAGCAGCCTCTTCACCTCCTCCTCCTCGGTTGAGTGTTTTGTGCCCAGCATTTTTTGGGGTACCCTACCATTCCGGTTTGCTGGAGTCCTTTCTGTCTCCATCGAAAATACTTCCTTAAATCTCGTGTTGAGCTCTTCACATACTTCTTGGTAGTTTTTTTTATCTCCCCTCCTTCCTTCCTCATCCTGATTACCTGGTCCTTGACTGTTGTTTTCCTTCTGATGTGACTGTACAACATCTTCAAGTCAGTGCTTGGCTGTCGATGCTTTGTCATTTTCGTATTGCCGCTGGGCCTCCCTCCTTATCCGTGCATATTCGTTTCTGGCTCTTCGACTAATCTCCTTATTTTCGTGGGTCTTTTGTCTTCAATACTTTTTTCATTCTCTAGTGCACTTAGTTTTGGCCTCTCTACACCTTTGGGTGAACCAAGGGCTCGTTCTGGTCTTTCCATTGTTTCAGTTGCCCTTGGGTATGAACCTCTCATCCGCCTCTTTGCATTTTGTGGACATGTATTCCCATATTTCGTTTACTGATTTTCTCACCAGTTATTTTTCCCACTGTACATCATGCAGGAAATTTCTCATGGCTGTGGGGTCCCCTCTTTTGTAGTGTGGTTTCTCCATTCCTCCTCGTGCTGCGTCACTCTCCATTTGTAACTCTACAATGTATTCAAAGCTCAGGACCACGTGTTCACTAACTCCGAGGGGCCTTTCATAAGTGATATCCTCAATGTCTGAACTACTCAGGGTGAATATGAGGTCCAGCCTTGCTAGTTCATTCTCTCCTCTCTCTCTCTCTCTCTCTCTCTCTCTCTCTCTCTCTCTCTCTCTCTCTCTCTCTCTCTCTCTCTCTCTCTCTGGTAGTGTCCCTAACATGTTGACGTTTTCCAGTACCACCTCCATCATCTTAGCCCTCCATGTTTCTGGTCCCCCATGTGGCTCCAGGTTTTCCCAGTCACTCTCCTTGTGATTGAAATCGCCCACAACTAGAAACTTTGCCCTGCCCATGTGGGCCCTTCTGGCGCCCTCAGCTAGTGTGTCAAACATTGCTCTATTTCTCTCATTATATTCTTGTCTTGACTTCCTGCTGTTCTGTGACGGGTTATACGTGACTGTAATCACCACCTTGGGACACCCAATCTGAAGTGTTCCTGCTATGTGTGTATCACTGTATGTGTTCTTCACTGAGTGTGTGTATCACTGTGTTGTGTACCAATGTGTGTGTATGGCTGTGTGTGTGTATATCACTGTGTGTGTCTGTATGTGTGTGTGTCTGTATGTGTGTGTATCACTGAATGTGTACTCAATTGTGCCCATCTAATTGTGGTTGCAGGGGTCGAGTCACAGTTCCTGGCAACGCTTTTTCACTGGTAGCTACTAGGTCACTCTTCCTGCTCCGTGAGCTTTATCATACCTCTTCTTAAAGATATGTATGGATCCTGCCTCCACTACATCACTTCCCAGACTATTCCACTTCCTGACAACTCTGTGACTGAAGAAATACTTCCTGATATCCCTGTGATTCATCTGAGTCTTCAACTTTCAATTGTAATCCATTGTTGTTGTGTCCCATCTCTGGAACATCCTGTCTCTGTCCACCTTGTCGATTCCTCTCAGTATTTTATATGTTATTATCATATCCTCCCTATCTCTCCTGTCCTACAGTGTCGTCAGGTCGATTTTCCTTAACCTCTCCTCGCAGGACATGCCCCTTAACTCTGGGACTAGTCTTGTTGCAAACCTTTGCACTTTCTCTAATTTCCTTACGTGCTTGGCTAAGTGTGGGTTCCGTACTGGTGTTGCATACTCCAATATAGGCCTTACGTACACGGTGTACAGGGTCCAGAACAATTCCTTATTGAGATGTCGGAATGCTATTCTTAGGTTTGCTAGGCGCCCGTATGCTGAAGCAGTTATTTGGTTGATGTGCGCCTCAGGAGATGTTCCTGGTGTTATACTCACCCCAAGATCCTTTTCCTTGAGTGAGGTTTGTAGTCTCTGGCCCCCTAGACTTCACTACGTCTGCAGTCTTCTTTGCCCTTCCCCAATCTTCATGACTTTGCACT
This sequence comes from Cherax destructor, assembly GCA_009830355.1. NCBI lineage: Eukaryota > Metazoa > Arthropoda > Malacostraca > Decapoda > Parastacidae > Cherax > Cherax destructor. The sequence goes on from WNWK01018430.1 coordinate 22,175, forward strand.
TGGTGAGGTTGAACTCTAGGAGCCAGTTTCTGGACCAGGCTTGCAGCCTGTCCAGATCCCTTTGTAGTTCTGCCTGGACCTCGTCCGATTGAATTCTTCTCATCAACTTCACATCATCTGCAATCAGGGACACTTCTGAGTCTTTTCCTTCCGTTATGTCGTTCACATATACCAGAAACAGCACTGGTCCTAGGACTGACCTCTGTGGAACCCCGCTCGTCGCAGGCGCCCACTCTGACACCTCGTCACGTACCATGACTCACTGATGTCTTCCCGACAGGTATTTCCTGATCCATTGCAGTGGTTTCCTTGTTATACCTGCCTGGTCCTCCAGCTTTTGCACTAATCTCTTGTGTGGAACTGTGTCAAAAGCCTTCTTACAGTCCAAGATAACGCAATTTACCCACCCCTCTCTCTGTATTACTGCTGTCACCCTGTCATGGATCTCCAGTAAGTTTGTGAAACAGGATTTCCCATCCCTGAAACCGTGCTGGTTGTCGTTGATAAGCTCATTCCTTTCTAGGTACTCCACCACTCTTCTCCTGATAATCTTCTCCATGACTTTGCATACTGTACATGTCAGTGACACTGGTCTGTAATTTAATGTTTCATATCTGTCTCCTTTTTTAAAAATTGGGACTACATTTGCTGTCTTCCGTACCTCAGATATGCCCTGTTTCGATAGATGAGTTGAATATTGTTGTTAGTGGTACACATAGCGCCTCTGCTCCCTCCCTCAGGACCCATGGAGAGATGTTATCCGGCCCCAACGCCTTTGAGGTATCTAGCTCGCTTAGCAGCCTCTTCACTTCTTCCTCACTTGTATGTATTGTGTCCAACACTTGATGGTGTACCCCACCTCTGTCTTTCTGGAGTCCCTTCTGTGTCCTCCGTGAACACTTCTTTGAATCTCATGTTGAGCTCCTCACATACTTATCGGTAATTTTTTGTGATCTCCCTTCCTTCGTTCCTCAGCCTGAGTACCTGGTCCTTCACTGTTTTACTCCTGATGTGGCTGTACAACAGCTTCGGATCAGATTTGGCTTTCGCTCCTATGTCATTTTCATATTGTCGTTGGGCCTCCCTTCTTACCTGTGCATATTCATTTCTGGCTCTACGCCTACTCTCCTTATTCTCCTAGGTCCTTTGCCTCCTATACTTCTTCCATTCTCTAGCACACTTGGGTTTGGCATCGCTACACCTTTGGGTGAACCAAAGGCTCATCCTGGCTTTCTTGTTATTTCTGTTACTCTTGGGTACAAATCTCTCCTCACCTTCCTTCATATTGTTGTCACATATTCCATTATCTCATTTACTAACTTCCCTGCCAGTTCTCTGTCCCACTGAACCTCATGCAGGAAATTCTTCATGCCTGTGAAGTCCCCCCTCTTGTAGTTTGGCTTCATTCGTCCTGCCCTTCCTGCTTCCCTCTCCACTTGTAACTCTACTATGTATTCGAAGCTCAGAACCACGTGGTCACTAGCCCCGAGGTGTCTTTCATATGTGATGTCCTCAATATATGCACTACTCAAGGTGAATACTAGGTCCAGTCTTGCTGGTTCGTCCTCTCTTTTTTCTCTGGTAGTGTTCCTTACGTGTTGGTACATGAGGTTTTCCAGTACCACCTCCATCATCTTAGCCCTCCACGTTTCTGGGCCCCCATGTGGCTCCAGGTTCTCCCAGTCAATTTCCTTGTGATTGAAGTCACCCACAATCAGTAGCTTTGTCCTGCTCGCATGAGTCCTTCCAGCCACTTCACCCAGTGTACCAACCATCGCTCTGTTACTCTCATCATATGCTTGCCTTGGCCTCCTGCTGTTCTGTGGTGGGTTATACATCATTGCACTTACCACCTTGGGACCTCCAGATAGAAATGTTTTTATTGCTTCTCCTCTCTTCAGCTCATCAAAATTTTATTTGTTTTTGATGAGCAGTGCCACTCCTCCACCTCCCTCTGTTCCATTTGTTTTTCCTCAGGATCTGATATCCCGTTGAAAAGATGGCTTCTGTTATCATTCCTGTGTGCTTGGTTTCTGTGAGAGCTATGATGTCCATCTGTGTATTACTGTGTGTGCATCACTGTATGTATATCACTGTGTGCGGGCATCACTGTGTGTATCACTGGTTATACTTCTACTTTCCACTGTTCTATGTCTGTACACTGTGATGCAGGTAGACGGATCACAGATATTAACTACCACAAACCACTACCACTATGCCTGCCACTGTTATCACTGGGTGGATCGTTGTTGATTGTGGGTCCTGGTGTAGTTGAAGATCACACATCAGCAATCCCTGGATTACAGTCTGCCTCTACATAATATTTAGTTGAATCACAATTTTGTAAATTTCTTGCACAGCCAGAGGACAAAGAGGGAAAGGGAGAGAGAGAGAGAGAGAGAGAGAGAGAGAGAGAGAGAGAGAGAGAGAGAGAGAGAGAGAGAGAGAGAGAGAGAGAGAGAGAGACAGAGAGAGAGAGAGAACTTCATCCTGTTCCATACTTGTATGTTTCATAACAATAAAAATGCATTCAAATGAGCTCATGTAGGTAACAGCTCTTAGCTTGTCAATAAAGTTAGGAATCCTTAAACTAACCTTGTCAAACCCTGCGTAAAGAGAGAGAGAGAGAGAGAGAGAGAGAGAGAGAGAGAGAGAGAGAGAGAGAGAGAGAGAGAGAGAGAGAGAGAGAGAGAAACGTAGTTTTAATCTACTAAGAACATTTTTATCTTGTAGATCATTCGGTGATTGACATTTAAATAAATATTCAACACAAAAGAAAACCTATGATAACATTAATGGAAAAGTGCTAACATGAATAAAATATGCAAATAAATATTATCACACAAAGTTAAAATAATCAACATCAGTTAAAAAAATTCATTAATTATTACTGTCCAAAGATTCTCTTAAAAGTTACTTGAGGTCTCTACAGGTACCCCTATAATTATAAAAAACATGATACAAGCAGAAAGGCCTAAATCATGGAAAAATTATTTGAATGTGTTCCATAGTCTACTGGACTCCACAGGCAACACCAAGAGGGAAGGGGAGCAAAGATGTCTACTGCTACCTCAAGTCGGTGTCATGCCACCCCAAGAGTAGACACCGTGCAGTACACTGCACGTACAAGGAGCCCTCGACTCCAAGTATAACGCTGATTACCCCATCCACTGTTAAAATAAAACACGTGATCAAACTGCTTACATACAGGAGTCCCTTCGAAGGAAGAACTGCGAGTAGAACAAACTCAAAGTTTGAACAATCGTTTAGACAAAAATTGCCAGAGGAGCCGTAACAGATAGATCGGCAGTCCCAGAGTCTGGAGATGGACTAGAATGTCATGCTTCCACATCGCGTCATAAGCTTTCTCCAGGTCAAAGACTGCCAGAGTATGTATCTATGTATCTTGCCAAGGTCTCCAGGATGTCACCAGCCAGCCAAACCTAGGAGTTAAGCCAACTTGCAAATGCAGCTTATCAGAGATACTGAGTGGTAGTTCGCAGCTTCTCTGAAGTCCTGACCTGGCTTTGGGATAGCCAGAGTCACAGACTGTTGCCAACGAAGCGAAGAACCCCATTTTTCCAAACATAATTTAATGAATCCAATAAAAACACCATTCATGGCTGCCCACTTCTCCGGAGCCATGGAGGGCGATGCCGATAAGGCATCAAACAATAGATAACAAGATTCTAGTTTCCTCCACCATAAGAGGACAGACTTTCACTAAAACTCTCTGAATTTCAGGACTGTAACTTTCGATACTTGAGACAGCAAAGGTGTTGGTCACCTCAGAAGGGTAATTCGCATCCCTGCCCATGATGGACAAGGCTGGGCAGTGGGCATGGGAAGTATTTCCCAGACGTCTTTCTGATCTTATTCCATATCCACCCAGGAGTACAGGAGGTAACCCACTTCAGATAACAGACCCAGCTTATTAACCAATGAAATGTGGTCCCCTGAGGTTGTGAGAGGCTGTGCTCACAACCTATTGGTGCCTCTCCCAGTCTTTGCTCTACAAAGGGAACAGAGGTGAATACTGGGCGCTCAGCAGACGGAGGATCAAGCCTCCACCACGGCTTGAGCTGTAAATATAATGGTATAAAATGCCAACAAGTTTATATGACATGCACTACAGTTAGGTATCTTTATTGTGAAACTTGTCGCCTACACAGTAGACTTCTTCAGTCGAGTACAGAGGAGTCAGTAGAGATATAAAGACCATGTAATCAGTCCATCACCCTTGAAGACGTAGTTTCGAGGTGGTCAGTCCATTGGAGAAAAATTCCCGCAATTTAAGCCAAAAAAAAGGACGGGATTCGCTACGATCATAGTTAGGCTAAGCTGCTCAAACCTCTCCACCGCGTTAAGTGACTCAGTATCAAGAAGGGAGAGAGAGAGAGTTAGACAGACAGACAGATATTAAAAGACTGCAAAAAAAGAGAGAGTATGAAATAAAAGTAAGCAGAATAATAAGTGATAAACTAGGGAAGTGAAAAGTGTCACTTAGAGAGGGAAAGGTAATAGAAAGTTGGGTAAATATTACGATAATGAGAAAGATAACACCATGATAAAAATGAGTTAATGCAAGAGAGAATGAAACTATAAAATAAATGAGGAGATATGGAGGAAGATAATGATGGTGATAATGATGGTGGTGGTGATGATGGTGATGGGATGGTGATAATGATGGTGATGATGGTGATAATGATGGTGATGATGGTGATAATGATGGTGATGATAGTGATAATGATGGTGATGATGGTGATAATGATGGTGATAGTGATTATGGTGATGGTGGTGATGGTGATAATGATGGTGATAATGATGGTGATAATGATGGTGATAATGATGGTGATAATGATGGTGATAATGATGGTGATGATGGTGATAATGATGGTGATAATGATGGTGATAATGATAGTGATGGTGATGGTGATAATGATGGTGGTGATGGTGATAATGATGGTGGTGATGGTGATAATGATGGTGGTAGTGGTGGTGGTGATGGTGGTGGAGATGGTGGTGATGGTGGTAGTTGGGGTGATAGTGATGGTGGTGGTGGTAAGGTGGTGGTACAAGTGCCCCGTGGCCCTCGCTTCACACGGCGAGTGTCTGGGTTCGATTCCCAGCGAGGGTAATGAAACATTGGGCGTGTTTCTTTACACCTGTTGTCTATGTTCACCCATCAGTAAAATGGGTACCTGGGAGTTAGTGGACTGGTGTGGGTTGCATCCTGGGACAAAACTGACCTAATTTGCCCGAAATGCTCTGTATAACAAGTGGCTTTCTATACAGTAGTATGTTATTGATGTCAGCTAGGACTGTATACCTTGTACATGTACTTGTAGAAATATATTATTATTATTATTATTATTATTATTATTATTATTGTGATGGTAGTGGCGATGGTGGTGGTAATGGTGCTGGTGGAGGTGATAGTGGTGATGATGGTGATAATGGTCATGGTGGTGACATTGGTGTTGGTAATAATGGTGGTGGTGATGGTGGTGGTAATTTTGATGGTGATGATGGTGGTGGTAATTTTGATGGTGATGGTGGTGGTAATGGTGGTATTCATAATGGTTGTGGTGGTAATGGTGGTGACGGTTGTAGTGATAATAGTGGTGGTAAAATGGTGTTGGTGAAAGTGGTGGTGGTAGTGCTGATGGTGGTGGTAGTGATGGTGGTGGTGATGATGGTGCTAATGGAGGTGGTGGTGATGATGGTGGTAATAATGATGGTGGTGATGATGGTGGTAATAATGATGGTGGTGATGATGGTGGTGGTGGTGGTGATGATGGTAGTAATAATGGTGATAATGATGGTGGTGGTAATGGGGATGGTAATGGTTGTGGTGGTAATGGTGATGGTAGTGATGGTGATGGTAGTAGTAATAATGGTCATAATGATGATGTGGTGAATGTAGTGATGGTGGAAATAATGCTGATAATTGTGACATTGGGAATGGTAGTGATGGTGACAGTTATGTTGACTGTGATGGTGACAGTTATGTTGACTGTGATGGTGACAGTTATGTTGACTGTGATGGTGACAGTTATGTTGACTGTGATGGTGACAGTTATGTTGACTGTGATGGTGACAGTTATGTTGAATGTGATGGTGACAGTTATGTTGACTGTGACTGTGACAGTTATGTTGACTGTGATGGTGACAGTTATGTTGACTGTGATGGTGACAGTTATGTTGACTGTGATGGTGACAGTTATGTTGACTGTGATGGTGACAGTTATGTTGACTGTGATGGTGACAGTTATGTTGACTGTGATGGTGACAGTTATGTTGACTGTGATGGTGACAGTTATGTTGACTGTGATGGTGACAGTTATGTTGACTGTGATGGTGACAGTTATGTTGACTGTGATGGTGACAGTTATGTTGACTGTGATGGTGACAATTATGTTGACTGTGATGGTGACAGTTATGTTGACTGTGCTGTTGACAGTTATGTTGACTGTGCTGGTGACAGTTATGTTGACTGTGATGGTGACAGTTATGTTGACTGTGATGGTGACAGTTATGTTGACTGTGATGGTGACAGTTATGTTGACTGTGATGGTGACAGTTATGTTGACTGTGATGGTGACAATTTTTTTTTATATATAAATTATTTTCCATTCATTTTACGATCTATCAACATGAAGCCTTTACAAAGGTCTTCCAAACTCACCAAGTTAATGTTACTGCGGTAACTGTCAACATAAATGTTGTCCTTGAAGACTGGCGTAACATGGGAGAGTTAAATATCGTTGGTAATGTGCCTTGTCAGGAGTTCTTCAGTGTGTCAGCGCTCACACACACGTGCGTGTCCAGACACGCACGTGTGTGTGAGTGTACTCACCTATTTTTGGTTGCAGGGGCCGAGTCACAGCTCCTGACTAAGCCTCTTCGCTAACATCTCTATGACTCAATTGGGTTTTCAACTGCCAATTACGACCCCTCTTTATCTCCTCCTCGATTGTATGGATCGTGTCCAGCACTTGGTGTACCCCACCACTTCGGCTTTCTGGTCTCCGTTCTGTCTCCACTTCTTTAAATCTCATATTGTGCTCATCACATACTTCCCGGTCGTTTCTTGTGGTCTCCCCTCCTTCCTTTTTCAGTCTGATTACCTGGTCCTTGACGGTTGTTTTCCTCCTGATGTGACTGTACAACAGCTTCGGGTCAGACTTGGCTTTCGCTGCTGTGTCATTCTCGTATTGCCTCTGGGCCTCTCTCCTTATCTGTGCATATTCATTTCTGTGTGTGTGTGTGTGTCGGTATCAAGGCCTAGAAGAGAGTTCCGTGGTTTGCGGCGTGTGTTCTTGAGTTCGACTGTGAACAAGGAGCATAGGACTGTCTGGACTACTACAGCCACCTTCATTGTTGATACCAGCGCTACCTTGTGTGAAGCAACGTCGTAACTTGAACTTTCATCCCTTACATAAGCAAATTTGCTGATGACACCAAAATAGGCCGGCCAGTTCATTCTAATGAGGACATTAGAGCACTCCAGGATGATTTGAATAGACTGATGCAGTGGTCGGAGAAGTGGCAGATGCAGTTTAATGTTGACAAATGCAAAGTTCTAAATGTTGGGCAGGACAATAACCATGCCACATATAAACTGAATAATGTAGATCTTATTACTTGAGATTGCGAGAAGGATTTAGGAGTTCTGGTTAGTAGTAATCTGAAACCGAGACAACAGTGCATAAATGTTCGCAATAAAGCTAACAGAATCCTTGGCTTCATATCTAGAAGTATAAATAATAGAAGTCCTCAGGTTGTTCTTCAACTCTATATATCTTTGGTTAGGCCTCATTTAGATTATGCTACACAGTTCTAGTCACCGTATTACAGAATGGATATAAATGCACTGGAAAACGTACAGAGGAGGATGACAAAGTTGATCCCATGTATCAGAAATCTTCCCTATGAGGATAGACTGAGGGCTTTGAATCTACACTCTCTAGAAAGGCGTAGAATTAGGGGGGATATGATTGAGGTGTATAAATGGAAAACAGGAATAGACAAAGGGGATGTAAATAGCTTGCTGAAAATATCCAGCCAAGACAGGACTCGCAGCAATGGTTTCAAGTTGGAAAAGTTCAGATTCAGGAAGGATATAGGAAAGCACTGGTTTGGTAATAGAGTTGTGGATGAGTGGAACAAACTCCCGAGTACCGTCATAGGGGCTGGGACGTTGTGTAGTTTTAAAAATAGGTTAGATAAATACATGAGTGGGTGTGGGTGGGTGTGAGTTGGACCTGACTAACTTGTGCTACTAGGTCGGATGTCGTACTAATTCCTTAAGTGGAAGTGACCTGGCTACCTGGAGTTTACCTGGAAAGGGTTAACTCCAGGTGGGGTGCGGATGGGTGTGAGTTGGTCCTGACTAGCTTGTGCTACGAGGTCAGATGCAGTGAATGTAACCTGACCTGGCTGGGTTGGGGCATTGGCTTAAGCCGGTTGGAGACTTGGCCCTGCCTCGCATGGGCCAGTAGGCCTGCTGCAGTGTTCCTTCTTTCTTATGTTCTAATGTTCTTCAAGATTTGCATGGCGCTGTTTGAAACTCTCCTTTTAAATTTGAGAGAGAGACAGAGAGAGAGAATCAATGTTATACATTACCTCAATGAAGAACTATTACAATAGTATGAAAACATTAATCTCTAGGTAAGTAGTAGGCACAACTATACGATAGAATGGTAATCAGTGAACAAAAAAAAAAAAAAAAAGAATTACGACTTAAAAAAATGAACGGAATAATTAGGAAAAGAAAAGATCGATGGCAGATGATGATGAAGGTAAGGGGACAGGTAGATAGTAAAAATCTGAAGGTAATGTCACAGGGAAGAAAGGGAGATGAGACTTTATATTGAAGTTAAACACTTAGAAGAGGGGTGAACTATTAAAATTATGTAAGGAAGGGCATACCAGCACTGTGAGAGAGAGAGAGAGAGAGAGAGAGAGAGAGAGAGAGAGAGAGAGAGAGAGAGAGAGAGAGAGAGAGAGAGAGGAATATATAGATATAGAGGGGGAAACGTGGAGAGGTGGTGGGGCAGTGAGCGAGACGGATCACCTGACGAGGCTGGACACAATCAATCTTAGTTTGCAAGTCCTCGACCTCACTCCTGCGTCCACTGAGACTCCACCTCTGTACCCTCGAAATAACGCAAGGAGGGCAAGGAACACTCCAGAGTGAGAGAGTGGGCCAGGGACACTCCAGTGTGAGAGAGTGGGTCAGGAACACTCCAGTGTGAGGGAGTGGGCCGGGGACACTTCAGAGTGTGGGAATGGGCCAGGGACACTTCATTGTGAGAGAGTGAGTGGGCTAGGGGACAATGTTGAGAGGATTGAGGAGTAAGAAATATGTAACAGGAACGAACTTAGGTGAGGTCTGTAACAAGGGAAAGACGTACGTACATGTGCACGCGAGTGTGTATGCGTGTGTGTGTGTGTGTGTGTGTGTGTTTGTGTGTGTGTATTCTTGTAGAAAATACAGCATATGGTCGGAGAAGTGGCTTATATACTGTAGTCAGGTGAGTGGAAGCAGGAGGAAGCGGGGTCACAGTGGGACCATGCACTAGTGTAAGTAGGTCTTCGTCCAAAGGTTGGACAAGTGTTGAAGAATTCCTTGTATCAAGATCCCAAGATGTTGCAGTGTCTGACAGATGTGATCTATGGTTTTGAAAACCGACAAGTTGAAGATTGAGATATTTATGCAACATATGGGAATCTTTATTAAGGAAACGTTTCGCCACACAGTGGCTTCATCAGTCCTTTATAAAGTAGAAGCGGGCAAGAAGAGAAGCTTTCTGCTTTGTATTGGACAGATGAAGCCACAAATATATTATTTTTTTCATTAACATAAATGAAAAAAGATATATCTTTAAACGTATAAGATTATTTTTTTTAGAAAAGACTTAATTTTAAATAAGTTCTTGTTAATTCACCAGTTTTACCTATTCGGCACGATATTATATATACATATATGTATATATATATATATATATATATATATATATATATATATATATATATATAGAGAGAGAGAGAGAGAGAGAGAGAGAGAGAGAGAGAGAGAGAGAGAGAAAGAATGTGAGGGAGAGGGGAGATAGGGAAAGGGGGAGATTAGGGAGAGGGAAAGGCACCTTAAAACTTTGAATAAAGTTTTCTTGTAGCGTGCGAGGACTGACAAGGGAATATTGTCCAGTATTGAACCACACGCGTTTCCTCCTGATCCCTCTCGCCCCGCCCCCCCCGAGGTTTACTTACCCCAGAATTCATTATCTGGGGTTCACTCCCTCCACGAAGACCACATACCCTGGGGCGTACACTGCAGAAGACCACACATACCCGGGGCCACACTCACTGGAAACCAAACATCCCCGGGGCACACATGCACGAAGACCACAACATCCCCGGGGCGCACACATGCAGAAGACCACAACATACCGGGCGCACCATGCATGAAGACCAAACATCCCGGGGCGCACACATGCATGAAGACCACAACATACCCGGGGCGCACACATGCACGAAGACCACAACATACCCGGGGCGCACACATGCATGAAGACCACAACATACCCGGGGCGCACACATGCATGAAGACCAAAACATCCCCGGGGCGCACACATGCACGAAGACCACAACATCCCCGGGGCGCACACATGCACGAAGACCACAACATACCCGGGGCGCACACATGCATGAAGACCACAACATCCCCGGGGCGCACACATGCATGAAGACCAAACATACCGGGCGCACAATGCATGAAGACCAAACATCCCGGGGCGCACACATGCATGAAGACCACAACATCCCGGGGCGCACACATGCATGAAGACCACAACATCCCGGGGCACATGCATGAAGACAACATCCGGCGCACATGCATGAAGACCACAACATACCGGGCGCACACATGCATGAAGACCAAACATCCCGGGCGCACACATGCATGAAGACCACAACATCCCGGGGCGACACATGCAGAAGACCACAACATACCCGGGGCGCACACATGCATGAAGACCACAACATCCCCGGGGCGCACACATGCATGAAGACCACAACATACCCGGGGCGCACACATGCATGAAGACCACAACATACCCGGGGCGCACACATGCATGAAGACCACAACATACCCGGGGCGCACACATGCATGAAGACCACAACATACCCGGGGTTATCTACATGGATCTCCGTGTTAACACTAGAAGTCAAGTATAATACCATTTTAAAACTAAACGTCACGTATTATACCGTGTTAACGCTGAAGGTCACGTATTATACCGTGTTAACACTAAAGGTCACGTATTATACCGTGTTAACGCTGAAGGTCACGTATTATACCATGTTAAAACTAAAGGTCACTTATTATACCGTGTTAACACTAAAGGTCTTATTAACATGCCATTGGTGTAAGAAAAACCTCCTTAAAGACAATAGAAGAAATGACAGCTGTGTCAATGATGGTCTGAAATATTTCGCTCTCTGGTTGTGTATCACTACAATCACTACCCTGAGTCCCCAGGTTTCAGCTGGACACGCACTGGAATAGTTTTATCTCTAGCTTGTTTATTCCTCTCATCTCTAGTTAATAGTGCCACTCTTAGTCCCTTGTTTATTCTGTTTCACCTTAACACTGTGTACTCACCTATCTGTGGTCGAGTCATGGTTCCTGTGTGTGTGTATGCTTACCTATTTTTGGTCGCAGGGGTCGAGTCACAGCTCCTGGCCCCGCCTCTTCACTGGTCACTACTATGTCTACTCTCTCTCCCTGTTCCATGAGCTTTATCGTAGCTCTTCTTAAAGCTATGTATGGATGCTGCCTCCACTACATCATTATCCAGATTGTTCCACTTCTTGACAACTCTATGGCTGAAGAAATACTTCCTGACTTCCCGGTGACTCATCTGAGTCTTCAGCTTCCAGTTGTGACCCCTTGTTGCTGTGTCCCATCTCTGAAACCTCCTGTCCTTATCTACCTTCTCAAATCCTCTCAGTATTTTATATGTCGTTATCATGTCCCTCTATCTCTTCTGTCCTCCAGTGTCGTCAGGTCGATTTCCTTTAACCTCTCCTCGTAGGACATACCCCTTAACTCCGGGACTAGCCTTGCTGCAAACCTTTGCACTTTCTCTAATTTCTTGACGTGCTTGACAAGGTATGGGTTTCATACTGGTGTTGCATACTCCAATATGGTGTACAGAGTCTTGAACGGTTCCTTACTAAGGTGTCGAAACGCTATTCTTAGGTTTGCCAGGCGTCCAAATACTGCAGCAGTTATTTGGTCGATGTGCACCTCAGGAGATGTGCTCGGTATTAGACTCACCCCATGATCCTTTTCCTTGAGTGAGGTTTGCAGTCTTTGGCCTCCCTAGCCTGTACTCCTTCTGCGGTCTTCTTTGAACTTCCCCAATCTTCATGGTTTTGCACTTGGTGGGATTAGACTTAAGGAGCCAGTTGTTGGATCAGGCCTGCAGCCTGTCCAGATCCCTGAGCCTCATCCACTTGAATTCTCCGCATTAGCTTTACTTCGTCCGCAAACAGGGACACCTCTGAATCTATCCCTTCCGTCAAGTCATTCACATATACCAGAAACAGCACTGACCCTAGGACTAACCCTTGTGGAACCCCGCTCGTCACAGGAGCCCACTCTGACGCCTCGTCATGTACCATCACTCGTTGTTTCCTTCCTGACAGGTATTCACTAATCCATTAAAGTGCCTTTCCTATTATTCATGCCTATTCCAGTAGCTTTTGCACTAATCTCTTGTGCAGAACTGTGTCGAAAGCCTTCTTACAGTCCAAAAAAATACAGTCTACCCATATCTCTCTCTCTCCTGCCTTACTTTTGTCACCTTGTCGTAAAACTCCAGTAGGTTTGTGACACAGGATTTCCCCTCTCTTAAACTGTGCTGGTTATCGTGAATAAGCTCATTCCTTTCTAGGTGATCCACCATTGTCTTCCTGATAAGTTTCTCCATGGCTTTGCATACTATACATGTCAGTAATACTAGTCTGTAGTTTAATGCTACCTGTCTGTTTCCTTTTTTAAAGATAAGGACTACATTTGCTGTCTTCCACACCTCAGGTAGTTTTCGTGTTTCAATAGATGTGGCACACACAGTGCCTCTGTTCCCTCTCTCACGACCCACGGAGAGATGTCCGTGGATATCTAGTTCATTTAGCAGCCTCTTTACTCCCTCCTCGGTTGTGTGTAGTGTCCAGCACCTGTTGGTGTACCCTAACATTCAGGTTTACTGTAATCCAGTCTGTCACCCTGAAAACACTTCCTTAAATCTCGTGTTTAGCTCTTCACATACATCTTTTTCGTTTCTTGTGATCTCTCCTCCTTCTATCCTTAGCCTGATTACCTGGTCCTTGACTATTGCTTTCCTCCTGACGTGGTTATACAACAGCTTTGGGTCAGATATCGCTTTCGATGCTATGTCATTCTCGTACTGAAGCTCGGCCTCCCTCCTTATCCATGGATATTCATTCCTGGCTCTTCGGCTAATCTCCATATTTTCCTGGATCCTTTGTCTTCTATACTTTTTCCATTCTCTAACGCACTTTGTTTTGGTCTCTGCACCTTTGTTGAACCAAGGGATCGTTCTGATCTTCCCATTGATTCTGTTGCCCCCCTTAGATACGAACCTCTCCTCTGCCTCTTTGCATCTTGTGGTCATGTATTCCATCATTTCATTCACTGGTTTTCACACCAGTTATCTTTCCCACTGTACCTCATCCAGGAAATTCATCATACCTGTGTAGTTCCCTATTTTGTAGTTTGGCTTCTCCCATCCTACTTGTTCTGCTTTTCTCTCTTATTTAAGCTCTACAATGTATTCAAAGCTCAGTACTCACCTAATTGTGGTTGCAGGGGTCGAGACTCAGCTCCTGGCCCCGCCTCTTCGCTGTCCGCTACTGGGTCTCTGCTCTCCCTGCTCCATGAGCTTTATCATACCTTGTCTTAAAACTATGTATGGTTCCCGCCTCCACTATATCGTTCGCTAGACTATTCCACTTCCTAACTACTCTATGGCTGAAGAAGTGCTTCCTAACATCCCTTTGACTCATCTGAGTCTTCAGCTTCTAGTTGTGTCCCCTTGTTTCTGTGTTCCCTCTCTGGAACATCCTGTCACTATCTACCTTGTCGATTCCCTGCAGTATTTTGTATGTCGTTATCATGTCTCCTCTAACCCTTCTGTCCTCCAGTGTTGTTAGTCTTATTTCCCTCAACCTTTCTTCATATGGCATTCCCCTGAGCTGTGGAACTAGCCTTGTCGCAAACCTTTGCACTTTCTCTAATTTCTTGACGTGCTTGACCAGGTGTGGGTTCCAGACTGGTGCTGCATACTCTAGTATGGGCCTGACGTACACGGTGTACAGTGTCTTGAACGATTCCTTGTTAAGGTAACGGAACGCTAATCTTAGGTTTGTCAGTCGCCCATATGCTGCCGCGGTTATCTGGTCGATGTGTGTTTCCGGAGACGTGCTTGGCGTTATACTCACCCCAAGGTCTTTCTCCTTTGATGAGGTTTGTAGCCTTTGTCCACCTAGCCTGTACTCTGTCAGCGGTCTTCTTTGCCCTTCTCCGATCCTCATGACTTTGCATTTGTTGGGGTTAAATTCGAAAAGCCAGTTGCTAGACCAGATGTCAAGCTTGTTCAGGTCTCTTTGAAGTCCTGCTTGGTCTTCATCCGATGTGATTCTCCTCATTAATTTCACATCATCTGCGAACAGAGACACTTCTGAGTCTATCCCCTCCGTCATGTCATTCACATATACCAAGAATAGCACTGGTCCTAGGACTGACCCCTGCGGTACACCGCTCGTCACCGGCGCCCATTGTGATACCTCATCACGCACCATGACCCGTTGTTGCCTCCCTGTGAGGTCAGTGTGTGTGTACTCACCTAATTGTACTCACTTAATTGTGGTTGCAGGGGTCGAGACTCAGCTCCTGGCCCCGCCTCTTCGCTGTCTGCTACTGGGTCTCTGCTCTCCCTGCTCCATGAGCTTTATCATACCTTGTCTTAAAACTATGTATGGTTCCTGCCTCCACTATATCTTTCTCTAGACTATTCCACTTCCTGACTACTCTGTGGCTGAAGAAATGCTTCCTGACATCCCTTTGGCTCATCTGAGTCTTCAGCTTCCAGTTGTGTCATATTAATCTAGGATTTTGCTAGTACTAGTTCTATAACTGGATAGTGATACCAAAGGGTATAGAGGGTATAGAGAGAGTGTGTGCATGTGTGTGAGCGTATGTTGTGTGTGTGTGTGTGTGTGTGTGTGTGTGTGTGTGTGCGTGAGCGTGGGAGGATTATAGGGTTTGTAGTGAAATGGGTAGTGGTCTACTGGTCAATGCTAGGCCTAACTGAGTGTATGTGTGTACGTGTGTGTGTGCGCGCCTGTCCTCACTGTGTGTGCGTGTGTATGTTTACCTCTGGCTCACCGCGCCTGCACTCAGCCCACGTATTTGAATTTTTTTCCTACCTTACTTAGCTACAATAACTAAAAAGAATACTACTTCCTATATAACTGATAAAAATATAATTGCTAATACAAGAACAGCTGTATGGTCTACTACACCCTGACTATTTCAAGCGTGTACGTGTGTGTGTGCGTCTTGGCACCTTTTACTCAGTGTTTATCTATTGTAAATCTAATTTTGTAATCTTACTAAGCCCTGCTACTAAAAGTTGCTACTTATAAACTGGTAATAATATTGTTGCTACTACACGAACAATTGTATGGTACTATGTCTATATCCTGACTACTTCAAGTGTATGTGTGTGTGGCGTGCGTACATGTGTACATTTGGTTGTAGCCCTGCGCCCTGACTTGTCTTCCGAACTATGAACTATACTATGAATTCAGCTCCTACGAGCAGGGATTTGTCCCACAGCTTCAGCAACTCAGGGCCAGAAACCTGCAAACCTGCAAACCACAACTAGGAATTTGTACATTACATTCGATGTCTGCTGTGGGTATTCTCCTGGCGTGGCTCCCTGCTGGGTACTGCTGGGTACTGCTGGTACTACTCTCGGTTCTTTTCTATTGGGCTCACTTTATGCAATCACCGTATTGTTCCTGCTTCCCTTGCACTTATCTTCCTTTCTTGGGTGCCTCCAGTAGATATGCTCCCCACTTCATTATAGTTCACTACGATAAATTCTCGACTTCCTGCTGTGTGGCAACCACTGTTAGGCCTATCAACGCCTCCCCTCACTGGCACTTCCACTATTTACTATGCTTTCTTCCTCTGGGATCACTCGTATTTCCCTGCTTTTTGGTTTTAAATGAGTATGACACTTTAGCCTATGCCCACGCCTGATTGTTGCACTCGGATTACCCCTAGGACCACCCAATACGACCCAATTTAGCGGAGCTCAAAACGCGCGTGACTGCTGTGCCTGCCTGTGTGTGTGTGTGTGTGTGTGTGTGTGTGTGTGTGTGTGTGTGTGTGTGTGCATGAATAGGTGGTTTTCATGTATTTAGGTGATGGTGTTGTGTGTTAGTGAGATAAGATGTTTTTTTGATGATAGTGTTGATAATGGTGGCTGAGTCTGCAGTTCTGGAGTTTTCAGGTAGAGAGTTCCAGATTTTAGGCCATTTAATGTACATTGAACGTTTGTATAGATTTAGCCGGACACGGGGAATGTCATAGAGATTTTTGTGTCTGGTATTGTGCCTATGGGTCTTGTCACAACTATCAAGAAAGCGTTTTAGTTCAGGGTTAATATTGGAATTTATGGTTCTGTACATGTAGGTTGCACAGTAGTAAGTGTGGATGTTCTGAATTGTAAGTTTAGGTCTTTGAAGAGTGGGGAGGGGGGTGTTGCCTGGGATTGGATTGCGTGATAATTCTTACTGTGGCTTTTTGTTAAGTTATTATTGGTTTTAGGTGGGTTGTTGTTGTTGATCCCCAAGCACATATGGCATAGGTGAGGTAGGGATAGATGAATGAATAGTATAGTGTGAGTAGGGCTGATTGTGGTACATAGTAATGTATCTTAGAGAGGATGCATTTACTGTTGAACGTCGTTCAAAATTTGGATCGATCTCCTCAAAAATTGTTCTTGCTATTTCTATATATTTGATAGCTTCTTCCAAATCCTGGGATTTCATTTCTTTAATAGCAACAGGACTATCATCAGGATGGATCTCCTCTTCATGAAACTTCTTTCTTTGCTTTTCAATCAGATCTTCATCTGTTAGAGCCTCATCATGAGAAAGAAGAAATTCTTTCACATCCTCAGCCTCCACTTTCAATACAAATTCTCTTGCCATATCCACAACATTTACAGTCACTTCTTCCACTGGATTCTCAAAGCCTTCAATATCGTCCTTAAGTTCAGAAATTAGATTCTTCCAAATACCTTTAAGTGTAGTTTTTTAACTTCATTCCATACCAGTGGCGGCTCATAGCTAAAACTAGTGGAGGTGCTACCTGGAGTCTACCTGGAGAGGATTCCAGGGGTCAACGCCCCCGCGGCCCGGTCTGTGACCAGGCCTCATGTTGGACCAGAGCCTGATCAACCAGGCTGTTACTGCTGGCCGCACGCAGTCCAACGTACGAACCACAGCCCGGCTGATCAGGTACCGACTTGAGGTGCCTGTCCAGTGCCTGCTTGAAGACAGCCAGGGGCTTGTTGGTAATCCCTGATGTATGCTGGGGGGGGCAGTTGGGCAATCTTAGGCCCCTCACACTTATTGTGTTGTCTCTCAACGTCTAGTGGGACCCCTGCTCCCCATTGGGGGGGGTGTTACATC